>OMNV01010929.1:17227-46274 GCA_900303265.1 Brotula barbata | reverse complement strand
CCCCCCCCCCCCCCCTGCAGTGTCTCACTGCAGTGTAACACAGCTCAATATGGTAACAAACGGATCACGTAGAATACAAGTTCAATAGCTACATCCTCGCCAGGCCAGGCCTTACCTGTGGTTGATAAGCTTTTGACGCCATCTTCTGGCCCTTTTAGTTACAACATAGAATTCAACACTACGTCATGTATAGTTTTAAGATGGCATGAAGTGTTCTTAAAACTCCCGAGATAACCACAAATGGAACGGTCTTCATAAAAATCAAGAGTTTTATGTTAAACTGAAGTCTTTAAAGTTTTACAAAGGGAAACAATGAGACACTTTAGAAACAAAGGGAAGACAAAAGAAGTTACATCATTTGAAAATTAAACTTTCCAAAAAAATAAAATCCTTTTCTATGTGTCTTTAAAACTGAATTGCCTTAGTGGACTCAATGAATTTACCAGTGTTGACTGAGGTTTCATAGTGCTTATGAAAGATGGCACACTGTTGGAAACTTTACCTGCTCTTGATTCAGGTGACACACTTTTTGGCAGTGTCTGCCTCTCTTCTTCCTATAAAGTTAGTAAGATAATTCACACACTGTTTCAAAGAGAGGCTCTATCCTAGCCAAATATGCCCTGATACAAGAAAAGACGTATAAATTATATATGTGGCTGTAACAAATCTGGACTTCATTTCAGGAATTCCTTGTCAACAACAAAGGTAAAGACATGTCATAGAAAAATTTGCTCTCTTACGAGAGACAGTCAGTGTCCACTGTCCATTCTCACTTTTATTTTACATTCTGACCTAAGCCACCCCATCAACCTGTATGTTTGGAAGACTGTAGGTATGAATTTAATAAAGACTAATTTATGAACAAATGAGGTACCTGTCCATTTTTTTAACATTCTTATTACAGCTGTGATCTTTGTTTATTACTTATCTATTAGATCTTTTTTGAGGGACATCTGATATTGCGCACAACTCAAACAGGAAACACACTCCCCCGACGGGCCACAAGAGGGCGCACTTGTTAGAGGGAGGCTGTTCACATGCAGCCAATCAGCGGAGAGGAATGTCGAAGGTTATTGTTCCTTGTCCAATCACAACAGTGCTTGTTGGGAATCCCTATATTGACAACGGGAAGGTGACTTCTCGACGAGCAAACGTTCCTTCATGTTATAACTTTTAATAGAAAAACATAGTTTGTCGAGCACATAACCAGTCATGGCTTCACTGGGAAGGGCGTTGGGAGTCCTTCGAGCTGGGACGCAGCTTGTTAGACGCGGTCCACAAAGGATAATGACCAGAAAGTAAGAATTTAAGGACCGCTAGCTAGCCACTTAGCTTAGCACCTCAGCCTTTTTGTTAGCTGCGACTTCTGAGCTCCTTTTAAAATCAACCAAGCACTTAGACGTGATAAATACGACGTATATTTGTCTCTGTTATCGCGAGTCCGATTAATATGCGTTTTGTTTTTTTTGTCTAACAGGGGCAGCGGTGGACCGCACATCGAACCTCAGTACAGACAGTACCCTCAGATAACCAACAAACAGAAGCTGGAGTCTGAGCTGCTCAGCGGGGCTATGTGGTTCTGGATTCTGTGGCACTGTTGGCACGATCCTGACGCGATTCTGGTACGTGGACGTGGACAGAAGTATCAGTTTGGCGTGACAGGCCCGAAGAAGTGGCTCAAATTGATCACGTTTGTTGAAGTTGCAAAAAAGTTCCGTACCTAATGTTAATTGGCAACGTCTATCTTTTCCAGGGTCACTTTCCATGGCCTGATGCCTCTCAGTGGACAGATGAGGAGCTCGGAATCCCAGCAGATGATGAAGAAGAATAAGGTGAGGCGTACAACGTCCTCCTCCTCCATAACAACTGGTACACGGACTGTCTTCGGGGTTCTTTTGTAATCCCTTAAACATCAGTTAACTAATAGCCAATTGTGTATTCTTTAAGGCAAACAGTTCAGGGATATCTGAAGAATTTTGGATACATATTTGTACGAATATTCACATTAGTAACCCAAGAATAACTGAGAATACCTTGCAGTAAAGGCATTAAAAATGTAATTTATGAATAGTAATCATTACAAAAATTTATGAATCCCTTCTTTTTTAATGTCCCTTTTAAGTTTTAAAATTTCTGTTGTGTATCATTTTGTACAGATTTCCCCAGAATGCATCATCAAATTTGGTATCTTTGAAAACTGGGGACTTTTTACTGATTTAAAGTAACTCAGTTGATGGTTACCTCAGTGAAATATGACGCTAGAAATGTTCACATGACAAGTGCATGTGTAACTGATAACCGATCTGTTTTTGTGATGGAAATCTCAAAGGAATGCAGCCAATATTTTCCAATTATGGATTTCTTTGATGAATACAAATGTCTCCTCTAGGTAACGTTTTCTTTTGTTTGTAGGTCTGCAAGTGATTCAGGCTGCTGTCTTTGACGAAGTCATCAGATTGTGTTGTACATAAACTAATAAAATTATCCTGAAATATTGTACAGCCTCGGTTTGTGAAAACACTGATGGAATCCACAAGCTGTACAATGAAATTAAAATTGGATGATCAACATCTTACTCAAAGTGTTAGGACTGCTACAGGTAAAGACAATGGCAAAAAACGCAAGGAACAGAGAAAAATATGGATGCACAAGTCTCGTCACCAGCTTAAAGAAACCACTTACAATAAGGCATCGAGATACTTAAACATCTCATTGAGGTGTCCGACTCCAACTTGACTCAACTTGGTCGTTTCTGCATGTGCAAGCAGTTTTTCTCTGTAGGTGGCCTTTAAACATTCATCTTTCTCCACACAAGAGCACCAAATATTATAAACTTATAAGTTTCAGCACTCAGTCTTAAGTTAATTGTTTGGGAATGTCCAATAGTGACATGTTGCAACAGTTATTTTCACATGAAATTATGGTAATGGTTATTTGCCATTCTGCTGTTATTCCCTGTTGAAAGTTAGATGTCATGATGAATAGGAGAAAAATGCAAAGTTAAGGATCAATCCATCAAATAGCAGTGAGCGTTATCAGTTGCAAAAAAATAAAAACAAGCACGTTATTTCATTTGATTTATTTACAGGCAATTTTGAAATGCAGAATCAAAATGCAATGCATTAACAGTGTCACAGTTAGCCAGTGTTTGTATATTTTAAATCAGAAGCCATTTAAACCTGCAAAACCAATGCACATAACACAAATGCCAAGAGAACTGCATACAAAATCAAAAAGGGAACAGATCCTGTATATGGTGATAGCTTAAAACAAACAAATCCTGCCTGCAGGCCACCTGATGATTTCAATGACGCGACATGCAAAAAGTACAAAGTTTTAAGTGTAGTGTGAGAAGATGTTGACATTTGCCTGGCAATGTCAGGAACACTAATGTTAGTGGGTTGTGTCAGGATTGAACGAAACCTCGTCAAGGGTGAATAATTGATCAGACAGTCACTTGCAGTTCATGTACACCACAAGTCAACCTGAGCGGAGTTTTCCAAGTCTCACTGTTCAAAGAGTGACCTTAAAGCTACTTGGCAACGATGAGCCTGTGTCACAAAACAGGTGAAACATCTTTTTTAGTCACCTCAACATGAATGATTTAATACTGAGATGAGTGTGTCAGGAAGCAGTGGAGGGATGGGGGGGCAATACAAAAGTCGTGTTGACCGAAGTTATAAAAAGAGACAAAAGCAAAGCATAAACTCATTTTTTTTGAGCAATGGAACACAAAAACCTCAGCAACGTAAAGACTTCAAAGAGTCTGCTGAGAACATCCTGTCTGCATCCGTGTCACGGCTGGTGGTTCATAGGAGGTTTTATGTCCACGGCTTCATTCCCTGAGAGTTAATCACTGCGCACCCCAAAACAAAACACACATTTTACATCAGCACCAGTATCAAAAAAAGAAAAACTCACTCGTCCTAATGTAGTATCTCAAACGCTCATTTCTTCTTAATACGACGACTACTTTGGATCGACCACAGTGGCTCAGAATACCTTTTTTTTGCTAAAAGAAACGTGGCACTAGTTGAAAAAGCAGAGGTGTAGAAATGGAAGTTGACATTTTTCAAAGTTTAAAATGCACAACCTAACCTATTCGCACATAGCCCAACACCTGTGGCTACAGGGAGAAGAGGAAACCAACACGGGATCTACTCAACTGGGAATGAGGGGAGAGGAATTCTGACAGAAAAGGAGATCAAAGGATTTGTACGCAAATTGCTACACAACAGATGATCACATGAAGTCTAAATCCACATCCACATTTACAGAAAATAGTTAAAGATAAAAAAGAGAAACACCTATAAAGGAAAAGACCTCAGAGTAACTGAGATGTAGGATCAAAATATAATAAAATCATTCTCTTTTCAATTAATAAATACATCATTCAGAATTCATAAAATAACACATTTTTAACAAAAAACCCAACATCACAGATAAAACAAATAAATTAAGCAGGATATCATACGAGTCATCTCAACATCTGCTTTTTAGAACAAGTAAATGACTCATATTCCTATTACAAGCTTCACTGAGAGGCAGCACTTTGACCTTTCTCTATAAACCAAAGGTGATGGCAAGATGGGCTCATCATCATCATCATCATCATCATCATCATCACAGAACGATACAGTGCAGATTTTGAGCAGATTTTTGCAGTAAATTGTGCACTGGTCGTGTCGAAACAGGGACAACGAAAACAAAACATAAACAAGAAGAAGAAGAATTAGGTTGATAAAAGAAGACAAGCGAAGGTGGGGGGTGAGCCAGAGTGCTGCCTCTCTCACCTCGACGTCATTATTGCTGGTGTGATTGAGATAAAGGGAGAGTTGGAGGGAGGGGGGGTGAAAAAGCATGAGTGGAGAGAAGTACAAACAATAAGCACCATTTTGAAATTTCAGTTCACCGCCTCCTCCTGAGTTCCTCAGCCCGGAGGAGGACCCTGTGACAGATCAAAACTCAAAGCAGATAGCCGTTGTCCCAAACGAGCTCTGCTCCTCCATCCTTATCAGTTCGCCGCCGATAGCCGTGAAGCGAGCATTTGGGTAGGTATTCAGCGGAGCGAGGGTGTGATAGTGACTGTGATGCAGATGTCTTGGCATCAGAAGCAGCAGATATCAGCAAAGTGAACGTGGCGGTCCAGCAGACTTCCTGCGGCTGTTTCGTCGCCTGCTGGAGCCTCCGTTCACCTTTCCCAGCTTCAGGGAAAGCTCACAAACATGCTGGCCTTTGTCGTTTCTTGGAGCTCTTCTGTTTTTAGTGTGCTTTGTAGTGATCTCGTGCACTTGCTTATTTCAAATCCAATACCCTGTCTCCTAAGCATGCACAGTGAGCGTGTTTTTTTTAAGTCACGAGTCGTTCAGCTACGGTCATCTCCAGGCAGTGTTTCTTTTCCTTTCTACAGCACTAAAGTGTCTGGTAACAAATTCATAATTGTTTTTCAAGAACGGGAGGCTGTGTCCACTTAGGACGGTCCCCTCTACATCGTTCGTTTGCCTGTGATGTTAGAGTGTTACACAAATACTCGACTGTGTCTATTCAGCTTCAGGATCTTACCCAGTCTCTGCTTGGCAGTGGCCATTCCTTTTTTGGGCCGCTTGCCTACATTTAAGAAGACAGAGAGAGAAGTGGCTGTGATAAATCAGCAGGGAACAGCATTACAATTATGCATCAACAGAGTTTTATATACATTTAGCTTGGCTTCAGAAGTCAATTACCTTTATTAAGTATTAGCTAGAAATTCCCATTTGACATACTTATTATTTCAAATTTGTTTGCTTTCTCCACATTAAGATAAGAAACTTTCTTGATCCCCACATGAGGAAAATTCATGTCACCCTTATTTTATAAAGCATAAATTGTTGAAAGTTACATTTTCAACGTCAAAGAAATAAAAGTGATTCCCAACCTTTTGTGGCCTGATTGCTGATGGGTGGGGGGTTAGGAGCGTGTCTCTTGGAGGGATGCAGTGGGGGAGACATTGTGGGGTCACAGTACTGGTAGTCCGTCTCCAGGCTGGTGTTGTGGCTGAGAGGGCTGGGGAGCCCCTGATTGTCCCAGGCCTCACTGCTGCTGTTGCCCTGGCTGTCCATGGGACTCTTGCCCCCCTGAAGGCGGTGCTGGTGCTGCGCCGATTCCCTCTGCTCCAGCAGTGGGTGATGGCTGGGACTGGACCACCAGGGCTCCTGGGAGGAGGCCCCCTTCTCTGGCTTGGAGGTGCACAGCAGACCAGCGATGGACAGCATCCCCTGAATGGCCTCTTCTGTGCTAGGTGAGGTAGGACGTTCTCTGTGGGACAGAGGCAGACACAAAACACAAACTTAGACCTCTAAACATGAAGATGAGTATCTATAGAACCCGTGAGTCCTAAACCTATGCTGTAAAGTGAAAATACATCACTACAGTACTTAAGTGTTTTCACACAAGCACTATTTAGTCCTGTTAAAACAAGACTTGGGTTCATCCTAGATGTGACGCTCAAAAAGAACACTACACAGAGGACTCATACAAGTTCAAGCTCATCTTTAAATCAAGTTTGAAAAGCTTAATTCAAGTGATTGGTAACTGAAGATATTCTACATATTTAGTGTTTGATCAGATTATAATTTAGTTCCTCTTGAGGCAACAGATAAAACTTCATATTCAACATTCATTACTGAAGTAAAGTTATACACATTTTTTTTATTTTTTTTTTGTTAATTTTTATACTTCATCAATCATTTCGTTGCTGCAGTCATCTATACTTTTACTTGAGTAAAACTAAGCAGTGCTTTATTCACCACTGTCCTTAACTGACACCGTGAATGATTGTTCCAAGTGTTCCTCACCGTTTGAGTGGTTTGTGTTTGTGCCTGAGTTTCTGACCAGACCGGTCCAGCTCTATGGTGTGCCCTGAGCCTTCCTGCCGAGATGAGCCCCTCTCCTCCTCCTCCTCCTCCTCCTCTTCCTCCAAAGAACTCTCAGAATCCTCCTCGGAAGAGGATGATGACGACGAAACTTTATGCTAAATTGAAATTAAAAAGAAGGCTCGATCATTACTCATGAAGTGACGGTCAGGACACAGTTCACGAGTGGGTGATGTGGTGAAACGACTAGTGTGTACCTCTGTGGGGGAGTCGCTGTCTGACTCGACGTCCGACACACTCGAGTGTCCTGAGGTTTCGTCCCTGAGTTCAGTCTTCACTCTTTCCAGACAGAACTTCTCTGCTGCGCTCTGCTGCCCATCTGGGTTCTCCGACTTTATATCCACACAACTCTTTGGCGGGTCATGGCCTACTGATGACCTTTCACCCTCCGTCTTCACTGGACTGGTGCCTGTCCCGGGTCGCCTCATATCTCTGTGTACACACACGCAGACAAACAGGTATGTACATGAGTCAATAATAATACTCAACAGTCAACACTGTGAACAGCTCAGTATATTTTTGCTGGTCTCTAAATACTGCACTGTCTTTTTATCTTGAGCAACACTTTACACCCTGGACACCCACTCATTAGAGGTCCACATGTAGACATAAGAGAAGCGTGCTTGCACCTGATGATTCTGCCGTTGACCATCGTTAGCCGCAGATGGTTGTCCTCTAGGTTCTCTGCAGCAGCGGCAGCTGATGCGGTTGACACTTTGTTGAGCTTCCCGTGAACCTTAGCACAGAACGATGGGTCCTGGTTTGGTGCAGCAAAAATCAATCAGTAAAAACAGCTTTCTACAAGAGACTACAAGCTCCCCCCGTGTCCATACGCAGCTCACCTCCTCAAGAGGCCCCACCTCCAGCCTCTTTAGCACCTCCCTGGTGTGCTGCTCCAGGATGTCCAGGTTGGAGGGCAGTTTGGGGGCTTGACGCTGCTGCTCCCTTAGCCGCCTGGCAGCCCTCCTCGCCCGCCGTGCCTGGCACAGCCTCTCTAGTGTGGAGCGGGTGGCTGGACACACATTTGATCCAGATCCTACTCCACACCCACTTCCCTGAGATTTCCCTGGCTTTGCACCACTGCCTGGTTCTTCCTATGGATTTAATTTTTATTGTTGAGTTAATTTTATGTTATATTATACTATATATTCTGTCCTAATTTTCATCACTATTTTTGTTATTGTTGTTTCTGTTACTGTTGCTTTGTTGTTATCAGCTACTAGATGACTTGAATTTCCTTCGACTTTAATTAGTATCCATCTACCTATCTATCTATTTTCTAAATCAACACTGATCAGCAGAGGACACCGCCTTTATAATATCATACTCCATACCTCCAGGTGGCGGATTTCCTTGGTTAGCTCTTTAATGAGATGGTTGGGCCTGATATTGTCGGGTACCTCACTCGTGGGTTCCGTCACCTGCAAAGCCACAACAGTCCGCATTCAGAGAGGAGAGTGGCTGCAAAATGTTTCTGTTTTTGTACACTGACACACAGCCAGAGGATGAGGGCCAAGCAGAGCAGGTGGATTATAAACATTCAGCAAAGACTCTCACCTCTCTTTTCAACCAGGTCCTCAGTGCACTGATTAAAGCCTTGACTCCCTCCACAAGGTATGCTGGTGGTGGACAATTGTCCTCTCGTAGCTCTGAGAGAAAGAAATAGTTTAGACAGAAAGGATTATGTAAAGTATTTAACCATATGAAAAGCAGCATCGAGTCAAAATCTCAAATTCACAAAGTTTGAATGTTTACACTCACCTTTTAGTGTTTCTAGGAGATTCTTGGCCACATACCAACAGATGGCCTCAAAGTATGGAAACTTAAAGAGGTCTGGGGTCTTGAGACGACGCTCCATTTCATAACACCTGCAAAACAACAACGTGAATAAATAACTGAGACGCAAGGATTATAACACAAATTATGGACACATTTTAAATCGCAAAATCAAACTGTTCTGGTGTTATCTGAGCTCTTTACCTGAGCTGCATGCCGATATTGAGGTTGTGGAGGAAGTTTCCTCCAAATGCCATGCAATCCTGAGAGGTGAGAACAGCATGGATCCATCCTGTAGGGGGCGACAAAGCACACACATTTTAACGTCTGATCCGACCTGCAATACTTGACTGTGATTGTGTACTCAGTTTATGTAGCTGAGGGCGAGTTAGAGGAAAGAGAAGAGAGAAGAAAAATCTCATGGCCTGAACATAGATGTAAGGAACCAACACCCACATGAGTGAGTGTCTGTGTGTGTGTGTGTGTGTGGGTACGTAAACAAAATTCATCCTCCCACAGGCAGACAAAGATAAGGAAGTCAGAGTTAAGAGCTGTTACAATGAGGATAACCTTCTCAGATAAACAGTGCTCCTCATACAGCCCAAGGAGAGAGAAAGCAGAATCTGGGGGAGGCGGTAAAATGCTGATGGACAGGACTGATAATGCACCGGTCAACTGACCTATTGTGCTCTCTGACCCCCGTTTAAATCCTGCCCTCACTGCCAAAAAGACTTCTTTTACAATGTGGCTTGGACCTGCAGTGAAAGCGCGGCTGGAAGACGGATTGAAGACAACCAGCAGTTGACAGACTGAACAGAGCTTTGTCTGTCTGGGCACAGGGGGGACCAAAGGAACTGCTTTGGCTTCAGAAGTCCATTCAGAGACTGATGGATGGCTCACAATAATGACTAAGGACATTAGTGATAGTTTAACTATCAGGTCAGTAAATGAAAGCATGTCATATGTAATTAATGCCATGAAAGACAAACATCTTTTTACCCTGTTAACATAAAGTAAACGCCAAAGTAATAAATTCTAGTCTTCCAAAGGAATGTGAGCTGGTGAAGTCCCATGCAGCAGATGTGGTGAAAACATAAAGCTGTGAGCTGCTGCATTCTTTCTTCTGACAAACTATTACATAACACTCCTGTTTCTCTAATGTTTCCACTGTAATCATTGTCATTAAGACTGTTTGGGTTGTTGCTCTGCATGCAGTTCCATCTCTGTCATTTTCCTTTGGCAATGACAGAGACCCTTCACAAAGGCCTGTATTTTCCTGGCAGGAGCCATGGGAAGCCGGATTTTATTTACACTTTGGTGTTCATGGATGTTTGTGTGCGTGTCAACTCTTTCTGTGAAAGACAAGTCAGCTGGGCTCTTGTAATACAGTTGCCAAAACAGAGAATAACATGACAGTGACACAGATAAGTGTGTATGTTTGTTTATGTGGTGACATTTAATGTGTTTGGAACCCATTCAGCAGATCATCCAAGAAAAAGGTCAGCATGTCGAGTTCCTTTAAGGACAGCAGCTATGAAAAGCGGCTCAGAGTGCAGACGTAAACACAGACCTGTTGGGATGAGGAGGGTGGTTCCTTGGGGCACCACACACTTGTAGCATTTTTCCACTCTGTCCCCAAAGAACACCTCACTCTGATTGGGCGAGGAGCTCCATGCCTCATATAGTGCAAGGTTGGCCAGAGTGGGTTTGATCAAGTAGAAGATCTTCTCACCCTGCAAGAGAGACAAAGAGGTATTGGGTTAAATGTTGGCGGCCAAACTTTGATGTCTGCAATGGGTTTCCATCGACATTTGTTTTGTGGAATTTTAAAATTAGAAACTCTTTGCAAAGGTTTTGTGCTCGATGAGGGGAGGGAAAAAAGTTGGTGTAAAGAAACAAGTTATACAAGCCACAACAAAGGCTAAAATTATCCTATCAATTCCGAAACAGAATGTGACAGTAAAACCTTGTAAAATCTACTTTTTGCATGTAAAAATTTTCCTTACAACACTCCACATATGTCCGCAACATTCTGTCTGCTGCAGCTGGATGATATGACAGGACAGTAATACATAAAAAATACAGATGTTTCAGTGTAAAAATATCACTAGCAATATATTAAAAATTGACAAAAGCTAATTTTCCACCTGTCTGACCTGACCAAATATCTCGAAATCCATCTCCCAACATTGTCCAAAGTCCAAGAAAGACGAAATAGTGATGACAGAAATCAACTGCAAACCATATAGTTTTACAAAATAGCTGACATATTGCTTTGATATTGTGGAATAAGATAAGCAGATGTATCAGATAACATAAACGAACAGAAGCACTGCCAACTTGTGTAGCGGCTGTGTTTTGCTGTAAACAAACACAACAAACTCACCGACTGTCCCTCCAACAGTGTGAATGCCAGCTATAGATTGTGCGATGGGAATACTAGATGGGGTTTGATGGACTGCTGGATACCAAGTCGACATGTGAAAAGCAGGATGAACTTTCAGCAGGTGACACCCAATCAGCCGCTATTAACTATCAAATATCAGCTAGCTTGACATACTGTAAGGGGACAACAGAACTGATGATTCAAACTGGACATTTGATGCCCACTTACCCAGAGAACATGGTACCACACAGAGGTGCCTCCAAAGTCTATGTGGAAATCAGTGTAGCTGTCTTTGACCCCCATAAGGCAGTACTTCTGGACAAAGGGCTTGGGAAAGAAGGAGTCATCTGGCCAGTAGTTCTCCACCCATGACATCTTCTGAGCCACGTCGGGAACCACCACCAACTCCGACATCCTGTCAAAGACAAAGTGAGGTAAAAATGAGAGGAAGGTTTTAGATACTTTGGAAGTGTCAGTGAAATGAATGAAATTTAATTGCTGCAAAATTTTATTTTGCCTTCCTGTATTTTGTACTTACATTGGATGTGTTCGTTTTTTTTGGACCAAATTAGATGGTTGAAAATGTTTGGTTTGCACCCATTTTGTTTTTATCTATACCACTGCTGTTCAAATTTTAGAACTGTACACAAGGATTTTGGATTTACTACAGAAGTTACTATTATGCTGTCATTTTTTCTTGGCTCATGATGGAAATTACTATAGCTTTAACAAAAATATACTGTAGTAATTACATCCTAGCTCTGCATATGTGGTTTGTTAAACAGCTTACTTAGTGTCAGAGAACTCCAGGCTGATGAGGTTGAGGACTTTGGGTCGATGGGGTTTGGTGAAATACTTGACAAACTCGCTGAGCTTCATCTTGCTGTCAGCCTGCCGTGCGACGTCAATCACATCGATGACTTTGTCACCACCTGGAAGTGAGCGATGAGAAATTAGAAATACTATCAAAAGGTAAAAGTTTGTGATTGCCAACATGCAAATGAGGCTGGCGAGTGGGAGTTGGGCTCAGTGGGACTGAGCTTGCTAGCATCTGATGCTTGCTAGCATCTCCATGTGTTTCTCGCTCAAGCCCTCAGGGAAACTGGCATCAATATAGCAGCATGGAGACGGCCTGCGCGGAGGCAAGCAAGACAATCCGTCAATCTGTCCAGACCAAGAGTCCCTGAGGGTGGAGTGGGCGGAGGTGAGAGGGTTCAAAGCCTGTGTGTACATGCGTGGGAGACCTAGACCTTATACGAAGTGTGTGTATAGATGTGAGAAAGCCTACATGGGCAAAGCGTGATGTACAAAAGAGGAAGTGAGGGAGTCAAACACAAGACACCCAGAGCACATAAGCCAACAGTTGGAACGCCACAAATCACACTCGTGTGACACATAGGGCCGGAAGTGGGACTGGAGTGCACTTTGTGCGGCAAGACAGCTGGCTGCTGTATTTTCTCCACACCCCGCCCACACACCTTTTTTATTACCCGTGTAGTACCTCTTTCACTGTCGCGCACACACACACAAACATATACGCACACACTGCTACAGCCCCAGCTGGCTAGTGTCTGATGACAGAGAACAGCTGGAGTAAGGCCACACAGTCACAGTGAGGGACAAAGCCGCCTGCAAACTACACCGTGGCAAGTTTACATACACTGACAGCATCACCAATCCCACAGCGCAGAGCAGCAGGAGCTTTTACAAAGTGCACATTTCCATAACACTGATGTATGAGCTAAATAAGAGGCGTTTAAGGTGCGTAATGTTTCACTGCAAACGCAATGATTCATTGCACATAAACGCTGAGAGGGTCTTTAATTAAGCAGTGTCATACTAATTTGCAAATATTACTGGAGCAACATCCTGAAGCTGTGGACATACAGGCAAAATAATGGTTTTCCTTGGATATGAAAATAGTAACACAGAAAGGTTCTTAAAGCACTCAAAAACGCAAACCTCCACAAAGCACAAACATTTCTGTGTAAATATGACTTTTGTAACCTGACTTGACTATGAAAATTCCCCATAGTAACTCGAATGATAGCCATCTTTATTCATTCTGGAGTTATTCATGGAAATTGATATTTATTATCCTATAATTATTATTATTACTCTCATAATAATGGTGGAATTGTCCTACATGGAGCTCTGTAGCCACCTATGATATGTGAGGCAAAACATTTAAGTTGCTGGAGTTATCAAGCAGAAGAGCTGCTATATAAGTGTAAGGTTCCTGTATGTTAACAAAATAATCTCACACTGCATCTCAAAATCTACCAACCACTAAGACGGATTACGGACGCACAGTTGCTTAGATGCTACAGAGACACAGGAGCAGTCCGCGTTGACTCCTGTTATCCCATTGTCTTCAAACTGTAAGAAATGCAACCCTACACTCACTCGCTCATCACAACACCTGTGCCTTGGCTTAATGTTCAATAGGGCATGGGAGAGAGAGGGAGACAAAGTGAGAGAGGCCGTCTGTAATCTGAACTTAATGATAAAAACACTAGTGGGCTCGGTAATGGGCTTGTAATAGGAGCCGGGAAGTGCAAGGCCTCCTCAATAAGGAAGCCTAGTGGTCATAGAGAGGGCAGTGAAAGCTTAGACGTCACTCATTTAGAACTCATTCAGCCATCGTCTGATGCCTGATAAGTGGGTTAAAACCCCATGAACCTGGAAGCCTGTTCATATTGACACGCAGCTGGCGCCTGCTCAGACATAGACACTTAGCCGGCTGGTGGTGGGTGGTTTCATTAACGATCAAGCCGACTGTGGCTGCTGAAGATTCTGGTCAGAAAGCCCACATCCTTCTCAAAACACAGACACTAATGTGTTGTTTGTGAATTTGATACAGCTCGTGGAAAAACTCTTTGATGCTGCGTCATGAGGTGGGTTTAGCAATCAATATCCTTACCCACATACTGCTCCACATCTTTGACAGAGAAAGTAAGGGGTGGTAGTTTGAGTCCCAGGTCTTCCATCTCGGTGACAGCTATGGGATAGCTGAAGCCCTGCCTCTCCAGGTATCTGGGCGTCACCAGCTCACCCTTCATCCGCATCAGAATCTCCTCCCCACTGAAACAATAACAACACAGCAAATTCGATAAATGCTACAATTGATAGTTGTGAGCATAGATTTGCATGGAAATCGGGAGAGGAACCACGATTTATGCACGGTGGTTAGCACTGTTGCCTCAAAGCTAGAAGATCGTGGGTTTGAATCCGGGGGTCGACCTCCACACCTTTCTGTGTGGAGTTTGTATGTTCTCCCCGTGTTTGTGTGAGTTTCCTCCAGGTGCTCCGGTTTCTCCCATCCACAAAATCATGTGCATTAGGCTAATTAGTCCTGCCATTGCCCCTGACCAAGGCAAAGGTAAAAGATGCATGCCTGTGTTAGCTGCCCTCTGTTCTTCATAAAGGATGGGCAAAAATGCAGAGAATGAATTTCCCTACGAGAAGTACCCTTCTATAAAAGTTTTTGTAATATAACTAGATCCTTTTCTCAGTATCCAGACAATGGAAGGTGTTTCCTCTAACAGGAAATATAGCTTTCTCAAACACACGCCGGTATTGCAGCCTAATTATTGATAGAATTATCTGAAACAGGAATATCTTGGCCAAGTGTTTGTGAATCTTCTAATATGTTTTCTTAAGAATGAGAAAACATATTTCCATCATTAAGAAAACTTTACGTTTCTCTGATGTCAAGAAAATCATCTTAGTATTTACCAAAAAATATCCAATTTCTCAGTAAAAGAAACCAACGTTCACTCAGATTTTGTCTTCCACACACCAAAGGTTGTTGTTTTTCCAACATACCAAGTAGTACAGCAGTGAGACAGCTCGGGATATGTTTCCACTGATAGACAGGAAAGAGTTTCTGAGAGTTAAAAATAGCTACCCTTATGGTTATTTCTCTACAGATTTTACCCTTATTGACTTTTCCATCCACTTCTCAACATCACTAGTCTGGACATAAAAACAAAAGAAAACTTCCAGTTTGTTTGTGGATATGTGAACTAATTATTTGGTGTGTGCATCCCATTTGATATCTACCTGGCGAAGGTTCTGCTCTGTAGCTCCTTGACAAACACTGGGGTCCCGGCCTGTACTGGCTTTGTTCCATCGTCTGTCTCTGTGTAGTCGTGTCTGTGCCAGTTGTTGCGCTTTTTCACTGCAACAAACAGCCATCAAAGTTGAAGTTAAAACGCCACATGATGCTAGGGTCAAGTTTGCCCCGTTTTAACATTTGAAATAAATAAAACTAAATACCCTAAGTGACACAGAAATATGAAAACAGTTCCAAAGTGACTTCATTCTCAGATGTACATTTATTGTAAAACATAAAGAATATACTATATGAATTGTTATCTCTGATAAACTAAATACTTAATCAATGGGTTGTATATATTCTTATTAATGAGTGATGGGGTTTTTATGGATGCAAAATAGGTTTGTGCTTTTTGGTTGCCAAAAATGCCCCGTTGTATACTGTGAAGTCATAGAATATGAATAGTATGGGTATTTAAGGGTCCTTTCTTCATGTCTCTGCCCTCTTAAAACTTATTCACCCCACAAAATGGTAAATTATGCATGTCAGCACCAGTCCTCATATGAAAATTAATTCACTGCTCAACCTCTGTCCAAGGGGGGTAGGGGGTCTTGTCCAATCAAAGTGAAGGGCTTACAGCACCATTCAATTAGCCTGTTAATGTCTGCCCCGTGGGCTCTCAGAGGTTATCCCAACCCCCACCCCTTGAGTGCTGTGCAGACCGCCCTTTTCCCTAGGGAGCAGTACAACACCCAGAGACAGGGGTGTTTGGGGAAATCCTGAATGTGGACTGGGTACACACTGGATCCAGTCACATACGAACCATTGTACAGATTACATCATTTGATGAATGAGATGCATACATGAGCAAAAGACGCATGAGACTAATGAGAGAAACTCACTCAGGGAGGGTCCATGTACAACGTCACAGTTGGGACAGTGGTAAACATCGATATCCACAGCATGATGCTCCTCGACCTGCACGCAGCTGGAGAAGAAGGGGAGATACATTGTTGGCAGGCTTCATGGTTCAAGTTGGGACATCTTGATGTGGGGCCTGTAAAAGCCTCTTTGACACTGTATCTAATATTTGTCTACAAATAAACCTGACCTCAACATAGAAACAACAAAAGTGAGCCTGCCAATGGAAGTTAACCATTAAACATTACTCTCTTTTTCAACATAATGTCACTGACCTTTTAGAAGCTGGTTTCTAAGAATATTTTGTCAGCTGTGATTAGAAGAGTGCATCATATTTCATAACATACAGAGGTCTAATAAGGTCACAGCCTTCTTGGTGAGAGTGAGACTCGGGAATAGCTTCAACTGCTTGCAATTTACAGAAAGTGAGACTTGTCACAGGCTCGTGTTTTTCTCCCACGGATCAACAAAAGTGTTAATGTCACTAGTATCACTACCCCCGACTGCACTGCAACAGTCAAACCACAGCAACACAAATGCACATTCCAGTCTCAGATACCAGAGCAGCATGGGTTGAACAGCAACTGGCAACTAGAGGTTATTCAGTTAGAAAAACCGCAAGAAGGACGTTTGTGTGACTCATGTGTGTACACTGATGAGTTAATATATTTAAAGAACACACCACTGTCATTTCAGTATGATGTAATGAGGTCTGAACAGTCAGACTTAAGTATTATTTGAAAATATATTTGTCATACTATGACTCACACTGCTCCAAGTGTACACATTCCTAAAATGCACACTGCCGTTTTCTCTTTGCCTGTCAGTTTTATGCATCTACTGGTTTATCTTGAGTAAGAACAGGTAAACAAGTATAAAACAGCAATGTACACATAATTTTAGCTAAGAATGATGTACTGCACACTGACATTCCAACTCAAGAGGATCAAGGGACAAAAAAAGAATTTAAAAAATGCAGTATCATGACAAGCTATTGCAGAAATTCTTGTAATCTTGAAAAGTTTTTAAAAGACTTAAAAATATTCAAAATTTCATAAAAGATCTCTGTATGTACAAAAACAGTGTTCCAAGTTGATGAAACAGAGCAGCCTCTCAACTCTGGAACCATATAGAGAGCATGTATGAACTTCATGTATTAACACATTAGTGACCCTGTGAATCGACCTGTCACACAATCCTGAGATGACAAAGAGAAAACTGCACTGAATCATCAACAATCCAATTAACTTCTTGAAAAAACACTCATCTGACTCCTTTAGGAATCGACAATCAACATCACATCTGACTTCACACCTGACTGACGTCAATACAATTTGTAAATTTCGTGCTAGTTAAGGAACATGCCCCTAAAAACTCTAGTCTGCACTGAGGAATTTATAATTACAGAGTAATTACATTCTAGTTTAAAAAAAACTGCCGAGCACCCCATCGTCCATATAACTATCACTCTTTCCTTCAGGCTGTAGCAGCTGGCTTTAAGGTGACATCTTGGATAGCGATGTGGAGAATTAGAGATGGGTTTCATACAGACACGGCCTCTGTTTTCAAAGAGGCTAGCCTGTAGGAGGACTAAGCTGACTGCAGGCTGCTGTCAGCTTTGATCTAACAGGAATTGCAGGAAACTGTAAAGGAAACAAAGCCGAGGCCCATTAACTCATCAGGAAGTGGTGGGCTCATGTGAATGCTGTCCCCGTGGCAATGTTGTACAAACAGGATATCAACAGTAGCTCCTTCTCATCCGTTTAGTACATAGGTTAAGAGTGGCAGTGGAGCAGGAAAACATTCACAGAATTGGCAACAGGACCATTGGTATTGCAGATAAGATCCTGAGTGACTCAAAGTAATTCAAGCGGTTTATTTAATGCCTAAACAAAGCAATGTTTTTTTTAAAGCTATACCCCAACAATTTTGCAAAACTCCAATATGAGTGGGAAATTTATGTCCAAACTAGGTCACTGACTGACTTTTTTATAATTTGTACATTCTGGAGATATTCGATTTCCATACTTAAGGATGGTAAGTGGGATGTTGCTTTTTCCTCTGCGAAAGATGTTAACGCACGCAACAATAAAATCTAAATGCACCATGTGAATTCTGTGTAAAACTGTCTAATGCTATAATGACGGTAGTGTCCTGTAAAATCTACTTTCTTTTGGTACTATTTTTGTTTCCAATATAAATCTCTGCCAGCCACACCACATGATGGGGTAACAAATGTAGCAAATGTGATGCAAGGCACTCGGAAATGACTATAAGATAGTAGTCTGAATGAATTCACACGATTTGGGTTAACAAAGTAATGGGAAAACACCTTGAGGCCGCATATTTATGCTTCACTAAACATTTAATCACTTCATGCAGAGGAGTTTTAGAGGCCTTTGGACAAATTTGATGGATTTGTTTCTACAAATCCATACACGTCTGTTCTGTCCACCTGGTAAATGAAGGCCAAACATCTCAAAAACTCTCCAACTTGCCAGAAACAAAGTCAGTGACTTAGACCAGGCTAAGACTTCCTAAAAATAATGAATTTTGGAAAAATCACCCGCACATTGCTTACAAGTTACGTTATAGCCAACATACCTATGCAAGAATATAAAGACCTGCTCCTGCACGTGAGCAAGCAATAACACTGTACGGTGCTGGCTGTAGTAAGAGGCCAAGCTCATGTATCTGGAATCTTGGCTCGGATGTGGGCCCGTTTGCCGGGGGAAAGCATGAGTCACAGCTCTCTGCTGTTGAGGCGTATGAGAGCAGCGTGTGTGCTCAGCTGAGCCAAGCCAGAGTTGAGTTGAGTTGACCTTGTTGTCCTCGCTTGCCTTCATACATCCTTTTATGTAACGCCACCGCAGGAAATCGGGGCACTGTGCCACATTCACTGGCCTGACTCAGCTTATGTGTCACCTGAAATGATTACCTGCTTAAACAGGCGCCCGAGCTCGCAAAACAGTGCAGAAAGCAGAGGGGGTGGGAGGACTCAGCTAAGAGGGGAGAGAGGGCAAAGCATTTCCTGCCATGTGCAGGCATGATTTATTGCATCACTGCGAAGCCGGTGAGTGTGCAAACAGATCTTGTAGCAAGTTGAATTTCAGAGATTTCAGACTGGAGTCAAACAGACCAAACTGACATCTTCATACTTAATATGATAGTGTTATCATATGTTGTAGGACAAATGCAGACAACAAAATGTGGGCAGTCAACGTGCCCCAGAGATAAAAACAGTGCTTGAATCATAGTTGAGTGTTACTCAGAGACGGCAGCAGATTACTAAACCAAACATCCCGTCCTGAATCAGGAGACATGTGTACTCTGTGAACCCCACCATCAACTGCCCCTCTCCCTCCACTTCCTCTCATCAAGGGCCTCCTTCCTGTGTGACTGAGAGGGCTTATTCATTAGTCCATGCACTGTGAGGGGGTCCATTGTCCTCAATGATCAGTGCAGAAACACAAAGGCTGGAGGAGGGCATGGCCATTATTTTAAGCTCTAAATAACTGCTCTGCATGGGGCAGTGACACGCCTACATTAGGGAAACTGGCAGATTTCTAATGGATGGGTGGCAAGATAGAGAGGAGATGAGGGCAGTTAAACACACCTGGCTGTCTTTCTCGACCCCAGAGGAGGACCTGACTCTTGCAGCCCCGGTCGGTTGGTACATTAACATTTCTGGACTTACAGACAGCAGTTAGAGCCACTGAGCCCTGACAGATGGACATGGATCTGTCATTTTAAAATCAACATAGCCAGCTAACCATAAGAGAGACACAACATCCCTACAGTAGCTCCAACTTCAAGCAGGTTGGGACCTCTCTGTAGTCAGCTGGGAAGAGAACAAAAGAGGATCACTTTGTTGTTTATGGGGCATCAGGGAGCCTCAGGGAGTTTTAACAACTTAATTGTTTTTGGGGCAGGTTGTGCTGCCCGCAGGCTCAGAGGGCTTTGGTTTCACACGTCTTCAACATGGTTGTCCCAAATCCCTGTAAACCTACATAGCCATCAGTCTTCCAGATGGGTGCCGAAATACACCAAAGAACAAATCCTCTCCCATCTTACCTGAAAACAGAATGGGCTGTGGATCCTTTTAACAGAGTTAGCTCCATGTAATGCACCATAAATTATAAGTGGCTATCGAAGCAGACTATCATTTTTGAAAAATGCATTCCCAAGATAAGTTTTCTCAAGATCTTGAGAAAACAAAATGGTTCCCAAAAATAGGCAGATATTGCATCAGCAGCTTAAACGTTGCTGTAATTAGCGTATCACATTTCTGTTCAATCAAGGCCTCACGCAGGCAACAAATTATTTCTGTTGAATCAAGAATATCACTCTATCTCAAGAACACAATATTTGTTTTTCCAAGACAATGTTAGGAAAACATTAAAAAATGATGATATAAACTAAGCTGTCATGAAGTTTGACAAGCCTGGAGACTCTGCCATCGATTTAGTTTAGATTTTAAACTACACCTTTCAGTTACCTCCAAATCCAAGGGAAGGCTACAGATTTCACAAATTTCTACCCCTCAGAGTCAAAGCCAAGTCTATGTCATAATTAGTGCAACTGCAATATATCTAGTACAATAACTTTAACTGACTGGAAATCAATGAATGACGCTGTTGACCTCTAATCATCATTGATTTAGTGAAAACTAAAGCAGCTTCACAGGTCCCAAGAGACAGCCTCACTAATGAATGTAAACATGGCTTTTAACAGGAGCCATGGGGTCCCTCTTTAGTTTGGCCAATTAGCTTATCGGTCATCAAAACCGATGATTAAAAATGTCTGCGTGACAATGGCAAGTGGAGAGAGAGAGAATCCTTCCGCTCATCCATCCACAAGGTGTAAACACTAAACAGGCACTCTGTAGAGGCTGTCCATCTCTCTTTAGAGCACTCAGCCTGTGCACGACGTTGACAGATCATGCATTGAACTTGGCTCGCCGGAGCACCCATCAATCATTCGGCACATTCTCTCTAACCCATCAACACGTCCAACGCTCCTGCGTAAACCAGACGCGAGCTGAGCTAGAGTTCAGAGGTGAACAGTGTGATAGGATTTGACCCAGCATACTAGCATACCAACATCTGCAGTGTTGACACAAATTATCTTACTCACTTGAGAAAATGATCCCCGCAATTACAACAATCCCTTCACGTACACAATTCTCTCTTTGGTAAAGAAGAGCCCTTAAAGTGAAGTTTGTGATGCGGACACGATTTCATTGGTTTCCATGTTCCAGCACGAAAAAACAACAACAGATCATTTCATAACAGTTGACATTTATCAATAGTGGGGTTTCTAGCAACCTGCGATATATGCAATTTGATGTAAATGTGTTTGAATGCACACTAAAGACAAAGATAACTGCATTCTTTTTTTTTTAATATACTGGAGACTTTACATCTTAGTTGTTAAATGGGACATGACACCTATTGTTTCTTTTCTAGCTTGGGCATGAGCATTGTGACAAGAGGTTTACACGATGCATGAAATGTTTTGTCTGGGGCAAAAAGGGGATTTTCTTCATCTTGATCAGAGAGCAAGAAGAGACTAAACTAGAAAGAAGGCAACAACGTCAGATACTGATATTTCATTCAAAATGTGGACGTTCACTTATGTTTCGCATAAAACTGGAAATGAAACATGGCTTTTGGTCTATGATCAATCCCCATCCACATTTTATTGAAAGAAGAATAACAAGCAGGAATGTGATGGCATTTACATCTAAACTTGAAGAGTAAACAAAAAACTCTCCGGTTCCAGCTGCCCCTCTAATCGTTGCTCCCAAAACACACAACGTTCTCATTACCGCTGCTTGCATCTACATCCCATTACAGTACCAGATTGTAATGTGTACTGAAAAGTTGAGACAGGTGATGGAAAACAAGGACGCTCTACAGAATCTGAGGCAGTAAGAAAGTCCCTGAAACAAACAGAAACAGCACTCAGTAAGCTTGCTGACAAACAGGCACCAGGAGGTTCACCTCCTCTCCTTTCCGCTCCGTCAATGTGCCATCACCCACGGCCAGAGAATATCCCATTCCTTCTGGCCTGCCTCGTGGGAAAGAAACTGGAAAGGCTCTTTTTGGAGATCCGCTGTGCGTGTCTGCTTATTAGTCATCAATGGGGGAAGCTCCAACATTTGTTCCTCTTCTTTCTGGCACAAGACTTACAGCCAGTCCCTTTTGGCTCACATAAGCCGCAAATTCCGGGCGCCAAGTTTTTGGCAGCACAGTTTATGTGGTTACGCAATGTCTTCTGTCATTTCAACAAGACCAAAACAGATTATTGCATTCATGAACAGTTCCTATGGAGATGTGCCCACACAGGCTGATTCGTACAGTCAAAAGATGGGTCATGTGTAACTGACTGATGTAAAAACAGCCGTGGACTAGTTGGCCACAGGGAGATTGTATGACAACACAAGTGACAGGAAGACAAAGACTGACAAAGAATTTCTCCATCACATCATGATATTTCGTCGTCATTTCCCCTTCTCTTACCACCAACTACACCACTGGCTTCCTTGGTCGATACAATCTTCCTCGTGGGCACTTCAGCATTGTTCCTGGCAAAGGGCTTCAACTTTGGCAGCTGATTGAATAAAATCAGTACCAACACCTAGTTTATCTTGTAACCCCCAAAACAATGTTATGGAAAATTCTAAAGTTGAAACATTGAGTTAAATATTAAATCAGTCAATTTATTGTCTTAAAAATGGGAAATCCCCAGATGCCTTGTACTAGCACGTAGTCTCAGGAGCAATTTCCAGGACAGCGGGAACCATTTTCCATGCTACCAGCCTTTTAAAAAACTCACCGCAAATCTACAAAACTTGTCCAAAATATTCCCCAATAAACTGTGGCAATTTGGTACTCAACAAAAGCAAACACTCTAACTTATTTTCTCTCCTGCTATCATATGGACTGGAACTACCACACAAGTGACATCAGGTAATTGCAAAGCATACAAACAACCAATTTGCAGAGATCACATTGGGCTCTCCTCAACAATAACTAATGAATCAACAAAACAACTGATACTCAATATTATAACACTACTAAATATTAACAGTGAAAAAAGCATGTATGATAGAAATCTGACATGTTTTGACAAAGCAGCGCTGTGATAAACAAGAGGTTTAAAAAAAACCCCACGACCCACTAAATCACTGTGAATAATAAGAAACATCTAAAGCATCACTGGCCATTTCTGCTGAGTAGGGAAACCAAAGTAGAAGACAGGAGAAATTGGCCAAAAAAACAAAAACATGTGTGCGTTGTACCTTTAAACAATGCCTCTATCAACCACTAGGGGTCTCTTGCCATGTGCCTCTGACTTGAAAGGGGGATTTAAATTTCTCAAGCTGTCAGTGAAAAAGCCCGACCATAACAAGCTCCTTGTTCTCTCCCATTCACTTTGCAATGTAAAGCGTGTACAGAAACCATAACGAAATACTAATAAAATCTTAAATAGGCACAACTTTAAATATGTTAACTCAGTTACCTTGGCAAATTGCCATATCGGGTTCCGTAGTGAACTGAAGATTGTGAGTTCCCTCACAAGAGCACAAGTTATTAATGAAAAGTGGGTGGGTCAACACGTCTAAAGTACACACGCAGGTCTGCTGTACTCTTTACCTTAAATAACCCGACCTGGTCAAACAGACTCTCAGGCAACATTCACACCGAGGCGCACAACGACCAGTAAAACTGGTTGTCCATTGCCTACATCAAACTTTAATCTAAGATTGACTTTCTCTTAAGTATGTATGATAGTAAAGCCTTTGTGATTCCGCAAAGCTTCGGTTCACTCTGTCTCACTGACAGAACCCGGCAGTCACGGACGTATCCGCATAATTCTGGATAAAAACTACTTATATGCAGCTTTTTTGGGGTGAAAAATATTCAACAAGAACACGAACGTGATGTCGCGCTACGGGTTTTATACGTTTTAATGGAATTATTAAATAAAACTGAGCGCATCTCATAAAACGAAGCCCCACTTTCTTTGCTGAGTCGTGTCAATAGACGCTTTAAACCCCCTTCGCCCACCGCTAGCTCCTTAGCAAGCTAACTTAGCCACCGCTTCGAGAAGCGTCGCTTTTCTTTCATAAACACCGAGTGTTTGTTGCATCAAACGAACTACACCGTTAAAAGACGCCGTAACCCACATACCTGCCGTGGAACCAGTCTTTGCAAATGTCGCACTCGATCATAAACCGGCTCACATCGTAGGGCTGCCGGCAGACACAGTACAGCGGGGCCGCCGCCATCTTCCTACTGTCCCCAAACAACGCAGGAATGAAGCGGGGCGGGGATTTAACTGCGGCCGGAAAGAGCCGAGGAGAGCCGAGCTGGCACGAGACCTGGCTATTGTCGTCAGTCCCACCTCTGACGTCACATTCCACATGATTCATTTCCATCTGTTTGTGGTGGCGCACCAAGAAAGGGCAAACTTATTTCAACAAAGGAATGACACAACTGTCTAATTTTGGGACACGGGTCAGAGCGAATCTCCTAATTGTATGGTAAAACAAACAAACAAATAAAAAAATCTATCCAATGTACATATATTGACAACAACAAAATTCATCAGTCCTTAATTATAACCAACGTTTTATGACATCAGAATAAGTCAGTAATCAAATTGTCCCTCCTTGTTTAGAGGTGTAGGAGGAATTTGAAGAATTAACATCGTAACCCTGAATAACCCTCCACTCACTCCAAGAGCTGGTGGTAATGCGCCAAACGGGGAAAATCCCAAGTCATATGTAGGCGTCTCGTTCCAAATGTGTGGCCTCAATTCTGGTTCATCAGCACCCTATAAACATTGCTGATATGAAAAAATGTGTCACACAATCAAAAGCTGCTCGCTCAGCATAAATGACTGCTTTTGCTGTTTATCATTCTAATGTACCAGCTGAATGCTGGCTTCGGTTAATGTTGTCAACCTATGGCCGAAGCCACTGCAGAATGGGATGAAAACCAAAATCCAGCCCTGGTATGTCTCCATGGAGCGTGTCTGACGTGCCCTACGTGCTTGTGTGGTGAATAGCAATGGGACCACCGACCCACAACTTGATCTGTGAGCTGACAGCACCCATCCCCCCCACACGCCCATCTGTGCCGCTCTGCATAGTCAAGCAGGCTTGGTGCATGCAGAGACTGCACAGAAGACACATGTGATTCTCTCTACTGCTTTGTGTTTCTGGTGCATTCAAAGCCTGCAGAAAGAGGGAACACGTCACTTTTATCCTGAGGATGAAACAGTGGCCTGGACTGCTTAGATTGATATCATTTTCTCTGTTTTCAGACTAGTGTGAGCAGCGCTGCTTCATGCAGCTTTATGTCTGGTGTGCAGAGCCACCACATGTGAGTAAATACTCCTTGAAGTTAATTATCCCTCTAAGTGGAGGTCAGCGTTTCTTAAGATGTTAGTGTCACGGTTGATGGACGACCATGGACAGCTGCTCTGCTTCTGACACACATCCTGGACTCAATTAAATCAGACTGTTAGATTCTACAGAATGTGTGAGTGAATTTAACATGTGTAACAAGGTGAATTCAATTTCTTTCCAACAATATTCTTGACTTTAAAGGATTATTCTATATGCTAAAATTGATTTTATTGATTTTACATGCAGTGAATGGGTCAGAATTCTTTTGCATTAGATTTCAACTGCATTTTAAACTCTTATGTACCATTTTGGATCTATAAGATAGCCAAATACATGGGTGTATCAACCAAAACAAAATATTTTCCCATGCAGGATGTGTATTTTATAATTAATTACAATGTTCTTTCTCCCACTACAACTGATGAGTTACTCTCTGATGCTACTTTTACACAAATGAATACTATGGTCATACAAGTTACAAAAATAAAAACTGAATATGAAAACGATGAAATCTTAACTAGTATTTGTTAATACTGAATAAAAATATAAAAAACTGTCAATAAATAAGACAATGAATGTATTAATTATTGATTTATTTGTATTCGTCTATGATAACAATAGTAATCATGATAATAAAAATCATACCTATTTTAACACACGATATTGTATCGTACTCTTGGACTTCATGCTCTTTGTGTTAAAGCGCCACCTATTGAACGTGTAACAAAATTGCTCACAGCGCGTTCATGTGTGCAGGGCGCGCACGCTGCCGCGCCGTGTGACGTCATTGCGTACCTAAACAAGGAAGCGTTGTTGACCGAACGTTTCTCATCCCCGTTTGATGGAGCGGCGAACAATTGTAAAATGACCGGTGACAGACCGCTCGGTACGGCTTTCATGGAGACTTTACATTGATTCTGACAGCATCCAGATGCGGACCGAGGTAAAATAAAAAATCTATGCTGTTATCAAAGGTGGTCGCGGTGGAAAACATCAGAACATTAGCTTGCTTTATGTCATTGGAGAGCATCCATACGGAGGATATAGGGCATTATAACGCGTCTGTGGCGCTCCGTATGGATTTTACTGAAATATTTATATTTTAAGATATTTTTTAATTTGTTTTCGTGTTTTCATAGTATTGTTACAGTATTTAGGCGCGTGTTTCCTATTTATATTAAATTTTTAATGTAATTTTTGTCTCCGTTTTTTTTTTTTCGTCACTGGAATATTCCTGTTGCTAGGACGCATTGTTTATATTTGTCAGATAATCAGTGCATACATTGTTTCTTTGGTTGATATAAGGTAAGAGTAGGACTCACGATTATTTCCACTTAATTGATTATTTGTACAGTTATGTCAAGACGGAGTTACGACAAATGTTTAGTCTACAATCGTATGAAACGGAGAAAAGCAACACACTTCAGGTGTCAGAAATTGGAACAAGAAAGTATTTGGTATTTTTAATTAAAATAACTCTAATTTGGATTTGATCATTTTTGTGACAACTCGCTGATTGAGTAATTGTTTTAGTTCTGTTGCTGCCACCTAGTGGCCGAAGGTTTATTGCAGCTGAATTTCTAGTAACACTAAAAGTATACAAAACAGTACTGAATACTTTTGGAGAATAGAATCATTGTTAAAGTACAGACGAGAGCAAAACGCTCGATCATTGCAGATGAGCCTCAACTGATTGCAAGAATTACAGAAAAAATTCTTATTAAAGTATAAAATATTACTTTTTTTTCATTTCATTGAAATTTTCTGCAGATGTCTTTACTGTAACAACACATATGTTGTAAAGGCTGCATTTCACAGGTATTTAAAGCAAGAAAAAAGATCTGCAGAGTTTGAAAAAGATGGCCCAGGGAGTGATGATGTTGTAAAAGTCCGTGCTTACGACCAGGGGGGGTTTGACCTCCTGCTGCTTCATGACCCCAGGAATGTTGAACAACTGGATCTTGAGTCTCTGGATTGAGAAAATAATGCAGAAACAAATAATTGATACGTCAGCAGGCAGAAAATAAACTGCTGATTTAACGATGAATGACCAAATCTATTTCTTGAAGTTAACAGCTCAAATATTGGCTGATTACAGTTTTTGTTTATGCTTTGCCTTTAAAACCACTTAAAAGGAAGAAATGCATGCTGGATGTAAGTAACAGATTTTCTGCATTTTATCTGTGTGGAGGTGAAGAGTTGAGCTGTCCCAAATCTGAAGATGCGGCGTTTGTCCCGCAAGAAGGCCCTGAGCCTGGTGAAGGAGCTGGACGCCTTCCCCAAGGTGTCAGACAGCTACGTGGAGACATCGGCCTCGGGTGGGACAGGTAGGTGTGGACATCTGTCCTAAATAAAAAAGAAAGATAAACTTACTGCCCCATTTCCAATTTCCCCGTCTTATTCCTCCGCAGTGTCACTGATCGCGTTTTGTGCCATGGCCGTTCTGGCGGTGTTGGAGTTCTTTGTCTACCGAGACACTTGGATGAAGTACGAATATGAAGTGGACAAGGATTTTTCCAGGTTCGCCTGAGTTTTCACTATGACACAGTAAACGAAACACGTGTCTTATATTTGCTGATGTTAACTTTGTCTTGTTGTGTTCAGTAAACTGAGAATCAACATTGACATTACAGTTGCCATGAAATGCCAGCGTGAGTATCCAACCTGGTTTGTCACTCACATTGGGAAGCAACACCAATTTGCACCACAAATGTGAGTAAAGATGGTTTCACCATCTGTGATTACAGATGTTGGAGCAGACATTTTGGATCTGGCAGAGACCATGATCACATCCAACGGCCTCCAGTATGAGCCTGTGAGTCAGAAATGTTACAGTTTGTTCTCCTGGTGATAAATGAATTAAACGATCAATTTATTTGACTGTTGCTTTTCACAGCAGCATCTCTTGTCTTTGTGTGTTTGAGCAGGTTCTCTTCGATCTGTCCCCACAACAGAGACTGTGGCACAGGTAAGGTTTAACACTGCAGGTACATGGTAACATTTAAAATGATCGATCACACGTTCTGATTTATTTAGGTTTTGACTTGAATGCATCTCATCAAGCACGGCACTAAGATTGTGACTAAAATATCCGTTTGATGCCGATATCGTAGCCAAGTGCAAACCAAATGCATGAGTGTGTAGCAGTTACAAATTAGTAACTGAATACAGTGAAGACAAAGCTCAAACCTCCTCCAAGTCGTCTGATTTGTCACAACCGAAACATGCATTTCTGTGGAAGTTACTGACCGTGAAAACTTCCCTGTAGTAACTTACAGTAAGTTACAGTTAGTAACCGATATCTCCATCTTCTCCAATTTATCAAATATTAATGGAAGTCAGTAATAATACAATAATAGTACAGCTGTTCTGCATGGAGCTCCGCAGATCGATACATTTGGTTATTTTCCCAATTTGTTGGAGCCACCGTTACAACAAAAGTGATTCTGTTTACAACTGTATGGAGCAGAGAAAAGCTGCGATCAGATTTGAGAAGCTGAAACCATTGACTGTTTTGGATTTTTACTTGCTGAAGGAATGTATTTGATTAATACAATACAAGCATCTTAAAT
>OMNV01010926.1:0-44015 GCA_900303265.1 Brotula barbata | reverse complement strand
GACGAAGAAAACTGATAAATGTGGCATCATAGACGGCCACATACCAATCAAGCAGCGTCTGTTAGCTCAGGGGACACATAGGATAGCAAATATGGACAGCCTGTTAGCTCATCTTAACCTGTGTTAGCCTATTGTTCTCCCTTTCATCTATGCCGACCACATGGCACATTATTGCAGTCTCCTCTCTCACCCATAGAGGGAAACATACCAGTAGCCGTCTTTGCAGTTCCATACACCAGCCAACAGATGGAGCTGTCCGCAAGTTGGCCATTGTAATAGACAGGTCACCTACAGGACCTTACCCTCTATCCACACCTACTTTTCCTTGAACACACAAACTCACGCACACACGTATATACTTGCTAGCATTGTAAATTTTAGTAGATTTATGAATTGATGAATGTTTAATAAATACTATATGCATTTAAAGAAGTTGACTGTGATTGTTTGTGCATGTATATTTACAGTATAGCTGGTTGAGTTCAGTCAGTGCTCAGATCTACACGCCTTCACCTCTGTCTATCTGATGTTCCTATTTTCATATTTATATTCAAGATAAACACCCATTCATTGAGACCGATTCCCTAATGTAGCTAATTATCAAGACACTATGGTTCCCAGAGTAGTTCCCCTGTGACCAGGGGTGGTGCCCCGATTATCAATCTTTGATTAATAATTTATGATTATTAATAATTGTCTTTGATAATTGGTATTTATGTGATAATTACTAGAGTAACACAACAAACAGTGCCCCGGTTACTAGCATCAACTGCTAAGTTCAAGGGCAGACTAAAATCAGGGGCTGCTAGAACAGGGACATTAACAAGAATGCCCTTGATGTTTTTAAAGGCCGGTTGAGGCCGGTCTCTGTCCACACAAAAGGAACCTTAGGACTGGGCAGGTTAGTTAAAGGGACAGCAACAGAAGCAAACTTTCTACAAAAGCTTCTATGGTTTCCTGCCACACCTAGGAGGGACTTTAACTCTCCTCTGATGGCGGGAGCAGGGAACCTGGTTTTGGTCTCCACTTTGGTCGCTATGGGACACACCTTCCTCAAGCTGTTCTACATGATGAGAACACGAGGTACTGTGGATAAACAGGTCATCAAGATATGCCTCACAGTACGAGAGCCCTGCTAGTACTTTGTTTACAAGCCTCTGTAATGTAGCCAGATCATTTTGCATGCTAGAGGCCATCACTGTCTGCTCACAGAAATGCCCTGGTGCAGTCGGATCCCTGGTCTAGTAAATCCAAACCAAAGATAACTTTTGCTGTATCCCTCCAGCTCACCGTTTTTGCTTCCTTTTGACCACCACTGGTACTACACTCTTCATCTGGGTTAGAACTTTTTGTCCAGGGCCGAGTTCGGGGATTTTTCCTTTTCAAATATTCATCCATAGTTGTTGTTCATCTTGTCACCGCCACCTCTCGCACGCATCACTAATTCTATTGTCTTAAATTAACAACGTCATTATTTTGCTACCTACTGCCACCCACTGACATGGAAGAGTATTTCATTACTCTGCCAGTCACTACATTGCAGGCACAGACGCTCAACCATGGCAAATTATTTGCATTAACTAAATAATATTTTTGAAGTGAAATTGGATAATTTCCCACGGCACACTGACCATCTCTCACCGCATACTAGTGTGCCGCGGCACAGTGGTTGGGAATCACTGCTCTAGGAACTGTTGGGTGGCCTCTCGAGCTGAAAGAATGTCAAGGAAACACAGATTCAGAGCAATTTTTATCTTAAGAAAATGATCAAAAAGCTGTTGTGGTCAGGCTAAATTGGTTAATTTGTACAGTCCCATTAAATATATTTATAATTAATTAGAATGAATGTAATGGGACAGTACAATGGTATTTCAGTAAGTCATCATTTTATTGATATCATATGATTGGTAGAACGTTTCAACGTCATGGCATGCTGGTCTATGTCTTCAATGAGGTCATGATGATGAAGCTCTCTATTCAGGACTACGGCAGAACCATCAATTCAGTGAGTATAAACTATCAATATTCAAATGCCCAAATAACCCAAATCTTTTGGTTATGATTATAAAGCCTCAAGCTGCTACTGCAATGTCACATTCCTACTGAAAAAAAAAGAATGACAAATGGAAACAAACTCACAACTCAGGGCTGGTTTGGTAAAGCTTGGGGAGGATTCATCAGCAGTGGAAAAAATACTTAACTGGTACACCTGTCTTCATAAATCTCTTTATTTGATTTGTTTATAAGCAGTTAATTGATACATTAACCATTCAATGTATACATTTAACGGATACATTTGATACATTACATCAATATTCTTAACATGATTCTATAAACAGTATAAACACAGTATCTGCATCAAATTCATAAAAATCACATTGCATCCCATTCACAGCAGTTAAAGTGCTTAAAGTGGGGAATATAATTATTACAAAAAAAAAATTACATTACATTCTATGATTATTTTCTATATCAAAATCTGTTAGAATTGTGTTAGAGCTGAAAATTTAATCTGGAAAATTACCCCAATATTTCCCTTTACAAGCACTTTGTGCTACCAGATTGAGGTATAATCACAACTGATTTAAACCAAGATTGTATTATTTCCTTACAGAAAAAGTCTTATTTATGTTTATATTTAAACAGATGGATGAATGTTGCTGATCTGGAAAACAATCTTCTGTTTGAGAAAGTCACTACACAAATAAATGGTATTATTTTATCTTATTAATATTATTATTATTGATATTATTATTATTGTTATTATTATTATTATTATTATTATTATTATTATTATTATTATTATGTAATCAGTGTTATCTCCAGTGCCGTAGAAATGTAATACTCCCGATGAGGGGCAGATTTCTTAAATTAAATAGAGGAATAATTAGATAAATTAATGAGAATTGTTTTTGTCACAGTGTGTCAAGGTTCTCTGTTCTCCGTGTTTGGGTTCTAGAGTTTGGCACGCAGCGAACCAACCGCAGGTTTGTCTGAGCAGAACTCTTTCCACCAGGATGGACGTTCCAGGACCTGATGACCCTGCATCATCGTGGACCAAATGTTCTTATAAAGCTATTAGAAGGGAAAAAATAAATCAATCAGATTTTATTTAATGCACCACTGGAACCTGAATAAAAACAGAAACGTTAAAAGACAGACATATTCTCCAGAACATTCGGTCCCTGAGCTTCATCCAGTGATTCCAGAAGTAAAAACCTCAGGACAAAAACTCTGTGTTTTAGGCTTTCACTGAATATATTGGAGCTAATTTGATGATTGAATCAATCAATTAAACCAAATCCAGCAGAACATGCAGAGCTAAACTCCCCAAAAAAACTTTGTGCTTTTTCTGAAAATGACATCAAAACTTATTTGCTGCTCACAACCGAGTAGTCCACAGACTGGACCCTAAGACTTCTCAGGGTGGGGACACTGAAAACACATCCCGGAGCTACAGTGCCACTAAATGGACGGTCTGGGTTATGGTCTTCATTTCAGTGCATCTCATTTATGTTTTAGACATTAATTTAATTTGATTATGTGGGCTAAAGTGCTTACTGTGCAGGCAGTGCAATAGTATGTATAAATTGTCCTACATTTCATTCCTCAAAAGCAAATGAACAAGTTTTAAGCACAAAACCCCTAAAAAGGCAAATATAAAACTATGGAATATCTGCATTAAACACAGCAGAGGTTCAATCCCTATTCCTTTAGGGTTTACTGTTTGTGGAATGTTACGCTCAGACTCAAAGACTAAGCTCAAGCAATCCAAACAGACTGAATTCCTGTCTTGTTGAGTAATTCTCTGTTTATTTTTTTAAATTCTTTTGACGGGATTTCAGTCTCAATAAGCTCACATTTACGGGAAGGAAGGATGAGAAGGACAGACATCAGCTGGATTCAAACCAGCAAAAAGTTCTGATATCATCATAAAAATGTAGACAAAGACAGAGCATCTCACAGCACTGAGTTTCCCTCACTTGTTGCCCTTCTATATGTCTAACGTATAAATTAAGTTTCACATTTATTTGCATGTTTTTCTTTTTTTTTTGCATTAGTGTGTTTGTACCTGTCCATCAGCTTTGCCCAGAGAAGAGTTCAGTATGAAATCCGGAGGAGCCAAAACATCCACTAATGCTACAGCATCGTCCTTCAACTGAGAGCAAAGGAGGGGAGGAGGGTAGGAGAGAGAGGTAATTCATCTTTCATCGCAATTTAGTGTATGCTTCAGCTCAGCATATGCTATGAGAAGTCCTCGCTGAAAGCATCACAGTAAGATGGCAGGACAGATGAGTTTCAGTGTCATGGGAGACAACAGGTGACTTGTGAGCTTTCTGCAACCCGTGATGACAATAATGGGGTGGAACCATGAGACCGCCAAAAATGTTCAGTGTGTTGCCTTTGCAAAACATTGGTGTTTGGCTAAACTAACCGGTTCAGAAAGAAATAAAAGACAGGAAGAATGGAAAAAAGCAGATATACAAAGATGTTCCATTTGAATTGAAGATTCTAAAAAAAGAGCACAAAAAAAGCAGTAATAAAGAAGGTGGAGAAGAAGAAGGTTAGTGGAGCAGACTGGTTCTTAAAACGAGTCGATCACCAGCCAAGCACTGACTGAACACCAGCACCACCCTGGTGAAGAGGAGGTGTAGTTGAACATTGTTTGTGTTGTGTCTTTTGATGTATACTGAAGCCTCCCGACAGACAGACAGACAGACAGACAGAGAGAGAGAGAGACAGACTTCAGCACCTGGGAGCAGAGGTTAAGAATGGTCATCTGGACCAACTCTGCTGACTTCCCTCCACTGAAGTAATCACCTGGACACAAACAACATCTTGTTACTACACATCACACACAGGAAAGTGTCTTCAGCACAGCATGCAATCACTTCACTTACCCTGGTAGAGCGTGGCCATGTGGCTGCTGAGGCTCCACAGCCCATAGAGGGCACCCAGACGTTTGAGAACTGGTCTGAGAGCTGCTGGTGTTTGCTGGTCCTCGATCTTGTCGTGGAAACACTGGAGGGCGCTGTGCTCGATGTAGGCCATGGCCAGGGAACGGCAGTAGTAAACCTGGAAACACACACGAGCGTCATACTGCGTATTCAGACTTGCCAAGTACAGCAAATCCAATGACTCAAACCACTGACACCCGCATTTCCCAGAACAACGCACACACCCCTCTGACTCTGTGACCTCACCAAACCCAAACCAGATGACAATGGCCTGGATTCACAGAACGCAGAATCATTCTCGAATTTAACGTGTATACAATTAATTTCATGTGTACTTAAAGGGCCACTGTGTGTGTGTGTGTGGATATATGTGTGTGTTACCTGGCTGCTGTTTCCTGCCTCAAAGTCGTCCAGGCCAGAGGCTCTTTGCTTGTTCAGCCTCTTTTGACTCTCCTCCAGCAGAAAACACACCAACCACTTGTAGGCTGCCAGTGGAACTAAAGATAGACACCAGTTTACACTCTCAGCATACACACACACAAGTCATGGTTCATTAACCAACCAACCAGTCTTGTCTACCAATTGGGAAAACCACAACGGAAACCACAGTCGTGCCTGATCCAGACAAGATGAAATACGAACATCCTACCTGCAGAGTCCATACACTCCTCCATTGTCATTGCTGTAAACTTGGTTTCCAGGATGTTGTTGATGTCGTCCAGGAAGTTCACCGTTCCAAGTGGAGACTCAATTCGAACACCACCTGAAAATGACAAATCAGCCCGCGATGTCCTAAGTCTGGTGAATAGCACAATATTTAGACGATGATGTGCAGTTTCTGAGCGATCCAGTCATGTCTGAAAAAGTAGCAAATGTAATTATTTGAAAAATTTGTTTCTTTTAAGATATGAAAAAGATTCATGTAATTGTAAGTACTTTAAAATGTAAATTATTCTTATTAGTGTAAGTATGGCATGAGAGGACCTGAAAATGTAATGCTTTCCTCATTTTAAGTTACACAACAAAATGGAGTCACCGTGCAGTGTAATAATTGTCACTCGGCTGATGCCGTACTGACCTTTTCGTTTGGCGTGGATCCAGCTGAGCAGGTAGTTGCTGGTCTGTTGTAGTATGACGTTGTTGTCACCTTCATATGTACAGTTCGGGTCATTGTCGTTCCGGAGAACTCCCAGCCTGCTCACTGAAAGAACAAAAACCTGAAGGACTTGTAGGAGTTAGATCTGTGAGTGTGTGTGTGTGTGTGTGAGAGAGAGAGAGACTGACTGGCCAGGTATCCATGTCCCCCACAGGCCTCTCTGCACTCCTGAATTCCCCTCTGAGCCATCCACGAGCCCAGTGGCTTACTGGCACAGCCGATGGCGTGGATCTCCCTGCCCATCTGTGCCTGAAAAACACAACATACAATTCTTTTTACCTTTGCCAACCAAAGACATAATATTTTTACCTACATGTTAGCAATAATTAACCGTGCTTATGTGCTGCATATATGCCCAGAATGATCTGGGATCTGTTGTAAGTTACAGCCTAAAAGTTCCTAAAAATAGGATCTGTGATTTTGGACAGCTTTGTGATCCAGAGTCTGCTGAGACCCCATCGAGAGATAAACATAAATACACATTTTCATAACATAATGTTAGGTGGTAAACATTTATGAGTTGGGATATTTCTCCTCCTTCTCCTTGTTGCTCACCTGTCTGTCGCTCTTGTCCCTCATCATCTGTCCAATCTGGAACTCCACAAAGTTCATAAAAATGGATTTAGAGAAATATTCAAGAGCATAAGCTGCTGCCAGGTACGGGATAAGACGCCATTGCTGCAAGCACACGCAGTAAAAAAAACAACTTAATATACAAGAAACACGGAGACATGGAGTAAGAATTGTTGCAGTTGGGTCTGTCTGTCCGTCCGTCTGTCTGTCCATCCATACCTGTATCTGGTATTCCAGAACAGGAACCTCCTCTACTGTATCTTTGGGTCCAAATTGCCTCCTGGTGGCTGAGAAGCGAATGGCCACGACCAGGGCTAGTTTCAGATTGACCTGAGCCATCCTGGTGATGGACACCCTGCCACCTGACAGGGCCCCCAGAGAAGCTGCAAACTGCTTTTTGGAATCCTAAAGGGCGATGAGAAGAGAGACGCACAAGACAGAAAAAAAAACAGAGTCAAAAACAAATTTTGATGCAAAATATGATACACATTACTTTACTTAACATACAATAACATGTTTGTCTGTCTTGAGGCTACAATTCCCCACCTGCCCTGCAGCCATCCTGTCCCCAACACCCTCTGTCAGCCATTTTTTCTTTTCTTCTCTGCCAGAACATCTTCATAGCCCATACATCTTCATAAGCATAAAGGGCAATTACTAAGTCTGCATTCCTCTTTTACATCTGTCTCTGTTTTTGTATAAAAACTGCTAAATACTCCTGAATAATCCTAAATAATCCTTAAAACAGCACTAAGGGCCAGTTTTGTATTTGTTTCAGATTGCGCCAATTTAACCATGTCCTTCTGTGCAACAATAACATTTGGCTCCACTTTGCCAAGGTGTTCCTCGTGTGATGTTGCTATTTACTCAGCTTGTTGGAAGACAATCCTTGTGTTTTAACTCTCTCATGGGGCATGACAGGAATTTTCCAGGTCTGGTTGTCATTAGCAGCCCTCTTCCCATCATAATCATGTGAATCCCGACCCCTTGAGAGCCCATTAAAGCAATCAGGCATAATGTGAAAACAGCATGGAGTCCTGGAAGGCTACTTAAAGATTCACAGTTTCTGTTGGATTTCTGTTGAAACATTCTGATTCGGGGGAAAACGTAGAACATGCCAATTGTTTTACTCAGCATCAGCAAAATGTTTGAATATTTTGCAGAAAATGATTGTCATGATTTATCTGACTTAAGGTTGAATAAAGGGCAAAACTTGTTTCATTTGAACAGGGCTTAAGGTGACTTTTACAACAGAGTGACATCAATGTTCTAAAGACGGCTGTATTACCTTGAATGGTGTCTTGTAGTGTCCATCAGGGGTCACGTCTCCTGTCCGATTCAGCAGATTCTCCCGTGGGATCCTCACTTTGTGGAACAAAGCGAAGCTGTCGTAAGAAATGCAATGGATGAAAAAAATGTTAGCATGTTCAGATCCTGAGAAATGTCACAAAACATTCAATTAAATGAATTCAAATCAAACTCACTCACTCTCTCTGGATAAATCAGAGCAGCCAATACCAGTAGATGTCAGCAAAGCACCAAATCCTGTTTTTCTCTCCAGTGCCAATGCATTGTTTTGTTCGAAACATAATTAGATTAAAGATCAAATCAAATAACCGTGACCCTTTCCCTGTTTTGTATGAATGTGGCCGTATAGTCTAAAGTTCAGGCTACATAAAAAGTACTGGCTACAGACCTTAAGACCAGTGGCCCATCAGAGAACATACTTGTGTAAAAGTAATTTAGCTGCTTAATTTTAAGGAGCAAGCGTATTTTGGGATCATAACTGTAATAACCTAGGCATGCAAAAAAAGTGAAATAATTGTTGGCCCTCGCAGTGCTATTGAAACCCTGTGATAGTGTTCAGATTAACAACATTATAATCTTAGCCGACACATCTCATGCCTTAAAAGCTAATTAGTGATCACATCTTACATGACAAAAAGCTGTTACGAGTCACTTCAGTGAAGCTTTTTAAACTATTTATTAGGATGAACTTGAACTTTACAGAGCACACTAAACGAGTTAGACTGTCAACAGTTCCTTCTGTAATGTTGTGTTAAAACTGTCACATACAGTAACAGTTTTGTTTTGTTGGCACACATACAGTATAAGTCCGTGGCCTCACTGGTCACTTCCTAACAAACAACATGCTCTGAGTCAAATTAGAGAGCAGAGAGTCTCTATCTTGAGAGGGAATACAATGTTTATAATGTTATTAACTTTTTTTTTTAATCAACAACTATACTCTAACACAGCACATGCATCCTCTGCTGACCAGCTGCCACTAGCTGCACATATTTTGATTCAAAGGCATCTTAAGGACTCATTAGTATTTTCAATTTTATTTCTACAAATGTACTCTCGGTATTTGGTGTTGAACTGAAGCTTATGCAGTGTGCCAGAGTCAAAGGAGGAAAACAACTTTTCCTGCATCCGCTTCATGCACAGGTTCTCGCATACTGTTGTCTCCACAATAACAACAACAACAACAACTTTATCTGACACACTGCATACAGTTTCAGAAAGGGGTTTCTCCTCTCACCCATTATCCAGTCCGTTGTTTCCAAGCTTCTTCCCCATATCACCGACCAGAACTCCCGGCAGAGACAGCAGGGTTTTAGGATCTCTGATCTTCAGAACAATTTGAAAAAACATTTCATCCCATGAAAAAAGCACAACACATCAGAGCTAAAACGAGCAATTTTCAGTGTGTTACCGGGACGACGAAGGAGTGCAGGCCGTGACAGATGCCGTCAGGGGTGTAGAGCTGAGCAAACACCACAGCATGTGTCGCTGTCTTACCCAGGTTTCCCACCCAGAACTTAGCAGATTCAATGTCTGGGGAGTTGATGACAAACTCCTGAAGACAAACAGTCCCTCTTAAACTCTGTTACAATTATGGCCAAGAACATGTTCTGTGTGTGTTTGTGTGTGTGGGCATGCTAACTTGGGTGCTGGGGTCATATGTGGCGGTAGTCCTCATTGCTCTGGTGTTGCTTCCATGGCTCAGCTCAGTCAGAGCAAAGCAGCCGAATATCTACAAACACAATATCGTTCTATGTATATATTATAATAATAATAATAATAATAATAATAATAATAATAATAATAATAATAATAATAATAATAATAATGATGATGATGATGATGTTGCGATCTGTTGTCCATATAAGCCTAACAGTATCATGTAGTACAAATGAATAAGTTACCAAAAATGTCTGAATATAATTAGTTCAATCGGTGATCAATAATGCACTGTGTGTTCCTTTACATTAATATATTGAATTTGTATTCTATATCAGAGTTCAATCTTGCCAGAAACGACAGAAATGTGTGTTAAAAGTTACCGTCATGTCCGCTACGTTTTCAACAAACTTTTGATGTCTCGGTGATCCTGAGTTAGCAACTGTCGATCCAAACATCTGAAAAATAACAGCGTCATCAATTTCTTTCTATATGTGTATGTGCTTGAGTCAAAGGTAACGCATAATAAAAAGATTTATTAGCATTTCAAATTGCTTATGTACTCACTCCTTTGTTGAGGAAGAACTTAGATGTCATCGCCCAGTCGTACATGCCCAGACAGTCGTTGAGGATCTGCACCATCCAGGGATTCATCATCATCTCCTCTTTTGTCAGGAAGTCATAGCGGAAAAGCTGCTTTACCCTGCAGAGGTTTCATTTAAAAAGCTTTATATTCGGATGTTTGATTTGAATCGGTTTACAGCGCAACCATCAGACTTCTTGGAAAATGATTCACGTCTGAAGCTTTTTGGTACTCAAACTAAGTGTTTACTCTCCTCTGCTGGTACCTGAGGAAGGTGAGCTCTCTCATTTTCTCCATAGAAAGATCTTCACCGGGCTGTCGGGCAAAAAGCGGATCATTCTCTAATGTGCGGTACACGTGTTGCTGCCAGGACACAGAAAGAAATGCAGAGACTGAGCAAACGGTAAATGTCAGCCTCATCTCTGTGCATTTAGTAAACAAGCTCAGCACAGAAACACCCCATGGTCCCATTTTGTCAGCTACCTTGAATATCAGCACATCCTTTCCCTCGACGAAGAGCATCATGTCCTTCCAGTTAAAGGAAGCTTTTTCCCTGTAGATATCCAGAGGCCCACTGGGCAGGTCAGCCACCATTAACTCCACATTCTCCTGTTCACACTCAGAGGAGCTCAGTGTGCTCATTGTGGATGCTGATCAGGCACTTTGTTCTGACAAAAAGAGGCAGATAACAGAAAATTAGCTAGGAGGGAAAATTATGCTAATATGCAGACATCCAAAAGTGGCCATCTCTGCTATAATTTGTTTATTTTCCACTTTCCTTAGACCTTGAGGTTTCTGTACCAATGAACTTCATTGCAAGTGTTGAGTCCAAAATGTTTCAAAATGTTCCAAAAAAATCACAACATTCCATGCCATTTATGACACAAAGTAAAAATTTTGTGTTGACCATCATGATCAGTATCAGGGGTATGAATGAGTGTGTCGGAAAATGTAAGGTGAAAGGTGAAAAAAGGTTATAGGCATGTTAAATTCTCAAAAACAAGTGTTACACTCTAACTGAAAGTGGTAGTTAGTATTTAAGTGTTCATTTTGAATCTCCTGTTATCATTCCAGACCAAAGTTCAACGCTGAACGCAGCAATCAGTGCAATAGTAATAAGTCTGTATGAGCATCAGTAATGTCAAATAGCAAATATTTACATTTTTAATTGCAAGATTTCTGCAGTTGAAAGTGATAAATTGCAATTTTTATTACATTTTTATATGTTCAATTTTACAAAAAAATCACAAAATTAAAATTTTTGAAAGATCAATATTTCAAGAGTTTATAGTTTAGGGGTGAGGCTATCCGGCATTTCACTGCTTGTTGTAAACTTCAAACAGTGACCTACAACCTCCAAACTTTAGCCTACCTACAGTTTACACGGGCAGATTTCCAGATGCAGTTTTGAACGTAACCATTCCGCTCGCACTGCGATCACTGACGCTTTTTACGTAAAACCCTTCGTCAGTGTCGCAAGCAGATACGAAAATAAGTAAATTAGCAGATAGGACCCCTTCGTAACATTTGCAAGCAATAAGATCAGCTGCACGTTTAACTTTGTCCAGGTTTCTCATCGTGATTAATATTTGATTCTATTACATCACTTACATCAATGACGTCTTTATAGACAAATTAATCGTGGTCATTATGTCATGCAGTATATCTGACCTCTGTTTGTTTATCCTGGTAACTCTTTTCCTTCGTTGTCTGCCTGCTCTTTACCCTGAGAGCCGCGAGAACCAAGCACTACAACAAGAACACTTCCGCTCCCTCTACTTCAAAATAAACCTCTATTTCCGATTCTTCTTCTTCTTCTTCTTGTAGCTTTGTTTGAGGTGGTTGAATTCCACCCGGAAGATGTGCTACCGCCATCTCTTGGTTTAGAATTAGGACAGAGATTTAAGTATTCTGACTCCTTTCCACATCCCATCATTGACCTCTGCCACAAGGGATATGTTCTCAATCATGGTTGTCTGTGTGTTAGCAAGATATAGCTATTTATATTTGATAAATATTTTTGGTAATTGTTTGCTTAATGGTGGCACTCACCACTTGTATGTTTTGGCCTATTACTTATGAACCACGATAATTCATACTAAAATCCTTTCTAAAGTTTGAGCATATATTGCACATTCTGTATACAATACTTAATTGTTATGGGATAAATTTCCAGGTAATCTGAAATTGTTGTGACTGTGTATTTTAAATATTGCAAATACCTTTTATTCCCTCATATCTGTGTTCTTGTTCCACAAGTTTGTTGTACCTGCAGGATATGTATATTTTTGATATAGTGTATGAGGCCTGATTTCTACACGTTGAGTTGGTTCAGGGTTGAAGGTGGTTATCTCGTGTCCTGGCACATGGGGGCAAAAACATCATCCACTCAGACATTCAGACATAAGAACAAAAATCTTTGTTTTAATGATTTATCCGTTCTCTGAAGCCAAAATTGCACTTAAGAAATCAACTTACAAATATACAAAATTCAATAAATGACCAAAATAAATTATTAAATACACACTTGTATGGATATAAGTAATAAATTGAGCCATATGAACAAATAATTGAAGAGCCAATGACAAAAAAATGAAAAAACTTAGAAAGCAGTATACAGTTGGAGGAAAAAATGACATGTCCCAGAGACGCTGGAGACCTATGCTTTAGTCAGGTAAGACAGAATGTTCTTACATTTACCAAGTCTCCACAGTATTCTTCATATTCTTATTTGTCAGCTTTGTTTAATCATTTTGGCACAAATTAAATAATTATTGGTCTTTTTCATTATTACAGGAAGAATTAGATTTATTATCAGTTCCGAGGGAGCTGAGAGAGGCCTGTTTTTGAAAAAATGAAATATTTTCAATGATTGTAAAATCAAAAAGGCATAAAAATGTGGACAAGGCACAGGGATGGACAAAAAAGGGCCTACAATAGTCGCCGTTAACAGATTCGATCCGTTAGCTAACATTAAGTGTTCAACATAAAATCCAGCTGTGTAAACAAACAGTATCTTAATGACAGCATAGGGGCTGAGCATGCATAAACTGAAATATCACTTTATGTAAAAGTATCACGTTGTGATACTTTGATGTCTCACAGCAGTAACCCAGGACATGGCACAGTTGTTTGTTGGCTCCTGCGGTCATTTTGCTACGTTTTCATGTGATGGAAAAAAAAGTTTTCTGCCGTTTGAATCCTTATACTTAATACCGTTTTCTGAAATGCTGTGCGCGCATTTCATGATGTCAGCTACAAATAGTTTTTATTGCAAAAAAAAAATAAAAAAATAATGATGTGAATTTTTACCCAAAAATCCCACAGGCTTATACAGAAAATATGTAAACTGATGTGAATCATCTAAAATGATGTTTTCTCTAGCCCTCAAGAACATTATCTTGGGAAAACAGTTTAACAAACAGTTGTCTTTCACAGACATATGATCACACAGCTCAGTTTATGTGCTGTGACACCTGCTGGGGAGGGGGGTCAAGTTCTCGGGCCCCCAAAACCTTGAGCTGGCTCTGCTTAAGTCAGTCCAAATCCTCCCTCGGTATGTGAGGACAAACTGAGCCCACGGAGTCTTTCGAGTCCTCGATTCCCTCCTCGTCGTGTAGTCTTGATGAGTCCGGCTCAGTCTGGTCGGAGTCTGTCTGGTAGCTCTCCTGAGAATTCTTAGTGGACTCGAGCTGAACCGGTCCGAGTGACTGTGGGTCGGCCGACATGAGAGAGTTGTAGCGGGAAGTCTTGCATGTGTATCCGAGTCTCTTGAGGGTTCTGCGGGTGGTGGTGAGGGAGATGGGTCGCTCCCGCTCCCCGCTGTTGTTGTACAGAGTCCGGATCTGCACTAACGTGGCCTGGCTGTTGGCCTCCACCAGCCGCTCCATCCTCCGCTCCCCCTTCTCGTCTACCAGTCGCTTCCTCCCACAGGAGCCGCGGTGACTGCAGGTCTTCTGCCGGTCGCTCCACTCCCGGTAAACCCTGGACACGGTGGTCTTCGAGAGCCCCAGCAGGCTGACGGTCTCCGAGATGCTGCAGCCCGCCCGCCGCGCTCCCACGATCATCCCCCGCTCAAACTCACTGATGTCCGGACACTTCCCCATGCTGCTGCCGCTCCGCGCACCGCTGCTGCGGATACGGAAGGTACGGACTGACACCACCCCCCAACACCACCTACACCAACAACACCGGGGCGCTTCTTCTTGTACTTCTTACTGTCAACACTGTTCAAACACCCCACCACCGCCACCGTCTGGTCCGCAGCGGAAACACTCACCAAACGATTTTTTTTGTAAATTGATTGAAAACTATACATAGAAATATCATGATATCATGATAACGTTGTAACTTCATCTGAGCATTCAAATCTACCAGAGTTTGTAAGGAAAAGTTACAAATCATTTATACATTTAAGGAAATGGAGGAGAAACTAAGCGGCGACATGGATAAACAGTATAAATGTTGAGTGGATGGATGGGTTAAATTAAATAGAAAATACACACACACAGTTTAAGTGACTAAATGGTAAAAAGTCCATCATTATTTTTACACACACAATAGAATAAAAACATAATCTCCTTGGCAGAGAAAATTAAAATTTATTTCGTCTTAAATACTGGACAACTTCATACTGTGACGTGTTTGTGGATGTGTGGGCGGGGCTTTCCAGCATGCTCTTGGGCATTGTGCCTCTGCACCATGAGTGAAGTTATTATCACAGTTAATGATACCATGTCTCTGTGGCCATAAAGGATGATTGAATGGCAAGAGTATTTTAAGTTTTAAATTGCCTGGCGTGGTATGGTCTTGTTTCTCTCATCCTCTGACGTGCGATATTGAAGCAGAAGTTGGAGTATCTCAAAGTTCGATTCTCTACTGTCGACACAGGCCTTCCTAGAGGAAAGAATACGTCGGCGATTACGCTCCAGGTGACATCATGATGTCCGCTCAGACCTATCTCATCCAGGTGCAGCTGGCTTCGCAGTTCAATGACTGGTCAGCAGAAGAGACAGCAGTCCAAGTCGCCCTCGCCCTGGAAGGCAAAGCTCTGCAGATCCTCACAGACCTCCAACCCTGAGAAAGATTCAACTGGCAGGCTATTGAGAGAGCATTGCAACGTCGTTTTGGTCGCCATGTCTATGCCAATGACGCTCAGCCGCTCGAGGAATGATGAACGGCAAGGGTACCCCACCTTCAACGCTGCTGTACAGGCAGAGCTAGCCTCCAAGGCCACATTGCAGGCTACTTCCCAGCACTAGCTCCAATAAGGCCCAGCTCCTCAACCATCATTAAAACTGGAACGGGGTGACATTGAAGAACTGCCATCCATGACAACCTCTTCCTCCCTCACCATGTCTTATCTTTGACTTGGCTGTCTGGACTCATGGACTGTATGTGGACTGCAACATACAGTGTAGAGCTCTGGTGGACACTTATCCATCCAGGGACCCTGCCAGGAGCAGATGGCCCAAGGCCACAGGGTTGTAGACCACATTTGGTCTTGGTGAATGCACCAAGATGCTGGGAAAAAGATAGAGAAAGATCATAGTTGACCATATGTTCCGGTTAGCCAACATACAAGATCCCTGCATCATTGGGCTGGACCTGCAGGTCAAGTGGAGGGCTGTGTGGAGGTACCTGGATCTATGCTCTGCCTGGGTTCTGAGTCCGTAGCTCTCCACACTGCTGGCTGCCTTCACGCCAACACAGCACTGTCTCCATGTTCCTGGAAAATGAGGAATGCCAGTACCGCCAGCGCGTGGAGGAAAGAGATGCAGCGAATCCAGTGGTAGCAGCTCTGTGGGACACCCCAGCAGCTGGTGACAATGGCGCTCCAGGCAGCAGCAGGGGTAACCCTCAGGCATCGTCCACAACCCATGACCACAGCTTCAAGAATATTGACTCAGAGCCAAGACCCTGTCCTCTCCCATTAGATTGGGTGAGGTTAGGCCAGTGACCGATGTGGCCAGAGTTTTCAGCACTGGACACTGAGACCAAGGCCCTCTATTCTCAGTGATCCCACCTCATCAGCAGTGACGGCCTCCTCCATCGGCGCTGGCAGGCCCCAGCAGCTCCTGGTACCTCCTGGCAGCTCCTGGTGCCTCGCCAGCTGCACCCCCAAGTTCTCCAACTTGTCCAAGGCTTGGTGGGGGCTGGCAACCTTGGAGTTACCAAGACCCTTAACCGACTCCGGTCCCGGCTCTATGTGCAGGCCCCAGAAGGGGCCAGTCCAGTGCTCGCGCACCCCGTCACAACAGTGCCAGGTGGGAGCTCCCATGGAACATGTAACTGTTGACATCCCGAGCCCCTCAGACGCTGGGTCCCAACAGAAATGGGCCTACGACTCTCGCTCCAAGGGGGAAGACCTTGCCGCTGGAGTACAGGTCTGGGTGAATGCACCAAGATGCTGGGACAGACCTGAGAGGAGAAAGGGCCGCTTCCCCAAGCTGATGAGCCATATGATGGGACCTGGCACTGTTCTCGAGAGACGGTCAGACGTTGTGTACAGGGTGCAGCTGGTCAGGAGGAACTGGGTGGTAGTGCTCCATCGTGACCTGCTCGACCCCTATCGACCCTTGACCGTTGCTGAGGATGAGCCGAGGGCAGAGGATCAGCCCCAGGCCCACACTCACCACCTGGGCGGCCCCAACGACAGCATCGGCCCCCCAAACAAGTCCAGGACTTTGTTGTAGATGCATGAGTTGCTGGGGACAACTAACCAGCTAGGTGGGGGCTGTGTGACGTGTTTGGGGACATGTGGGTGGGGCTTTCCAGCATGCTCCAGGGCATAGTGCCTCTGCACTATGAGTGAAGTTATTACCACAGTTAATGATCCCCTGTCTGTGTGGACTGAAAATCCATAATTGCATAGCAAGTGTGCATTACGTAATAAACGACATCACGTGGTGCAGAGTTCATCTCCTGTTTCCTTGACCTGCTACAATACTATTATTGCACAACTGTGAAGCAAAAGTACTTGTTTTTTGTAAGTAATGTTTTGATGTGCTGTTCTTTTTCTCATGTTCTTTTCAGCCCATAGAAATGTACCCAATACATGAACCACATGGAGCACTCTTCTTCTGCATATATGTTAAGTAAAAGCAAACTGCAGCGAACAAAAACATGAATACACAAAAAAAAAATAGAACAAAGCGTAAGAAGTAGAGGAAAAACAAAACAAGATCTATATATGTAATAGTAACAGTAAATACCATACATTTGGCAAATGCAGTGCTCAAATTTGCAAATTGGCCATGGTTTGGACCATTCAGTCTTCATTTGGTGTTGTGCCCACTATAATACTCTGGGTACACATCAGTTCAGATATGCATATTAATCAATACTAATAGGAGTGTATAGGCTACTTAACATTCGCAGTAATAGTAGCAGTTGTGAATTGGGACACGATTCTAATAGAAGTGAAGAAGGAGATGTGCTGTATTTCTAAACCATTGCAACTCTCATTTAAAACAGCAGAGGACAGTAAGATAACATACTAACACTAAGAGCACTGTCTGTGTGTGTGTGTGTGTGTGTCTGGGTAGGCTTGTGGGGATGTTCAGACCTGGTACTAAAATCCAATCTGAGCTATGTGATCCTTAGTGGCCAGTTTTGAGTATGTCTGTCCACACTGGACATTACAGTGCGCTTCCTGTAATGAGTCCTGGAGGAGGAAATAAACGCATACATTATTTCTGTCCTTGAGGTATTTTATTTTATGTTGGCATTGCAGCAATGAGATGCGATGAGAGATAAGATGAGATAAACTTTATGATCCCACACCGGGATTTATTTTCTGTCACAGCAGCTCCAGTGAGGCAGAAGCATCGCATGTTCGACTGTAATCATTTGTAGACGATACACTTATGATTCTTTGATAGAAAAACCAATAGTTTCACGTTTACATGAACAAAAACCCCAAGCTTGCTACTCCCTGGTTCATAGACACAACTATCATGTCCCTTGCTTGCTACGGGTGACAAACAAACATATAACAGGTATGTTGTTTGGTTGCACCACCAATAGGAAAAAGACTTACAACTAGATTTAAATTACACTTATTGGCTTTTTACTTGTGAAACTTTGCATTTACAGCAAGATTATGATTGCAGTTATCGCCAACTCAAGTTTTTTAGGTGGTTCACTATCTCTCCTCTGCTCTGTTAAACTGTGTGTGTGAGGAACGGCAGCCCCGCCCGCAGTGAGGAAACTCAGCGTGACCATAAATGAGGGCGAGGCACTTTTTATCTATGTTATTTACCTAATTTATGTGCACTCATTTCATCTCAGCGCAATGTGCCTCTTGTTCTGTTCTGTTTTCTGCAGGTTCTGGCTCCTTATGAAACATGACGCATACAAGTCCATATTTCTGCTGACGCAGTGGGTGTCAGTTGAGTAGGCAGTCCTTCAATGTGTCCCGAGGTGGCATTGTGTTCAGACACACACATAGCCAATCTCATGCAGCCCCAACCACTTCCCAGTGTGGTCAGAGCTATCCAATCTCAGGACGCATTCAGTGCTTTCACACTTGTACTTACTTTAGATCAACATCGAATCATGTTTAGAAGCTAAATCCAGTCTCCAATATGGGTGCACATGAGCTTTGCGACTGTGTGGATTGATGGTGAGGTATTACTCAGAGGTGACAATTCTTTGAAGAAAGAAAATAATGTGGACAAAAACACAGACTCAATAGTTTCTTTTAATTAAAACACAATAACTGATGAAGGTTTGTTCATGTTCTCCTCTACGGAGGTCCAAGGCATTACAAATCAAGCATGATCAAACAGACAGTCACTACAAATTGAACACAGACACAGAATGTTCACAAATAGCATGTGTTTCTCATGTTTTATCATTTCATACGAGATGCTTCACATGGAAAATTTTCAAAGTAACAGAAAATGCAGCTGTCGTACTAATCTAGTGGAAAACTAATACGTCCCTCCCCCAAAAACAACAGTGTAAAAGTATGAGGAAAATGGAAAAACTCGAGTACATAAAATCTAGTAAAGAACAAGTACTAGGTTACTTTCTACCTCTTGGCTTAACAAAAATCTGTAAATCTGAGCCTCTCCTTGACATAAACTTTACTTCACATCAAACTGCATGTTTGTTTATGAACATTTGAACAAGGTTTAAGATATTGTACAGTAGAATCGTCGAAGCTTATTTGTTATTGCCAAAGACAAAAAGTAAAGTGCATGCTGCTTTACCCACTAACTGAATTCGTAAAAACATACACTAATATAACACTTCACCCTATAACAGGTATAAGGTTTGCAGCACAATGTGTTGGTTTGTATACAAAGTATACAATCATTGTATTTTTCAAACAAGGTGCTATAAGTACAAAATAAATTTCTAATTCTTCCATTTCAGCATTCAGACACTAATGACATCACCTCTGCCTATCAAGTGTGCGCAAACCGGGCAGATTTAATCTTCAATTGAAAATATGAAATATTGAGAAACAGAAGTTTCCACAGATCAACTACTACTTTTTCAGTGAACAGAGGAAACAGATAAGACCCAATTTACTTCAACTTCAAGAGATCTCAAGACTTAAGTCCTCTTGAAATATTACGATGTCACTCTTGTAACATTACGCCTTTATTCCCAAAAGTGTAGCACTAATTTTTTGTCGTAGTGATTCGTGTTCTATTGCAGGGCCGCCAAAGTGACTTTTCCTCTTGTGATCCCTCCCCCTGGCTGTGATTGCTCCAAATGTCGCATGGTTGAGCATCACCTCACTAGTGACGACTCTTGCGATGTTTGGACTACACAAAAGGAGAGGCATCGCAGGTTGAAAAGACAAGACGTGACGAAAGCCTGGTTGGTGCTTGACATGTGCGCAGACTCGACAACGAGTGTGTGGATAATTGCAGCTAAAATGGCTGGGTAGGGCAGCCATTTTGTAAACATGCTCACCACTAAGACGTTTTCAAAGAGGCAAAGAAGAAGTAGGTGTTTCTGAGTGATGTCTAGGGTTTGTTTTCCACGTTTGCTACGCTTTTTCCCCCCACCCATATTCCGACAAGCAGAATTCTGTAGCCAATATGAAAAAACACGGTAAGAACCATATCACCTAAATACCAGAAATGACAAAATCCGACAAATACGCACATTTGTTTAATTTTTAGGGTTAAAGTTATGTAGTCTAGTAGTACAACATCTCTGTGTGACATGATACGAGCTGACCAATCAACACCTTGTCGGACTAAGGGTGGGAAAAACAACAGGTTTGATAGGTTTTCGAGAGCAGCCCACTTCTACAGTGTCACCAAAAGTTCCAACGTTTAATTGTGAAGAAAAGCGCAAGAACCATGAACGCCCGGACACAGTGTCTGAACTGAAGCCTACTGTTTCCACACCTTTAATAAGCAGGCACCACGCATTCGGACTATTTGCACACAGTAATCTTGGATGCATTCCCTTGTCTGTTCTTTTTGTATTCTTTCTGTCTTATATCTCTTGAAGTTTCCTGGGGCCTAGCTGTCACAAAGCACATTGAGTGAAAAAATACCATCAGATGCTTAGAACCTAACGAACAAACTACATATTTGTGCATCATACATACACAGAGGTCCTGTACGTTAAACACAAACATCCACTAGTGACATGTCAGGTCTGCATATGTGTCGATGAAAAGTACATGTTTATGGCCTTGTCTATGCTCTATATTCAGATACACTAAAACATGTTAACGCAAGGGGTAAAAGTTTGCAGAACTAATTGTGATCGGCAAACAAAACCAAATGAGCAGACTAGAAGTATGAACCCAGTCTGATGAAGCATCAGTCTGGTTGCTATGGTTACTTGATAAGCCTTGATTTTTAAACCGTTGTATCTATGTTGGTGAGCTTGATATCAGATTTTAACTGATGCATGCCAGCCAATAAAGAGTATGAGTATTTTCCACGGTGATGGTCTAATCCACAGCATTTTCTACAAGAGAAAGCTTGTGCTAAAACATCGAAGGCTTTGCTTAACACTAGAAAAAAAGAGGCTACATTTTAATGATTAAAATCGAAGTCGTCTACTATTATTCATTCATCCCTGCACGAGCTGCAGCCTGTGTTAACTGCACATTATCGTCTATTTAACATTTTCAAGCATTAGCATTTTGTTTGGCATTATATTAGCACTCTACAAAACTACGCTTTCAGTTTCAGAAGTTCTTATATATATGTTTTAATGCAGCATTGAAGTGAAACTCTTAAATTAGTAACGCGTACTGAAGCTTGACAATTACAAAAACTCAGTTATTCTCTAACTGAGGCTTATTGTTTGTTGTTGATGTTAATTAATTCATGCTCATATGCTAATAAACATTAACACAACGGTATCTGTAAATTATCTCTATTTGATCCAAAATATTTCACTATACCTCACACACAGCCTGTTTGTGTAATTTCATAAAGTGCCTTCACAGTTGTGCGATTTCACAACACAACTCAGATTGTGTTCATATTTAAAAAAATTAATATTTACAAAAAAAAATTAAAGATTTGAGATACCCTAAGGGTATTTATAATATTTGCATGTTTTTCCATTTCAGTGAGAGGGTGGACATAATAACATGAACATTTTTTTTTCATCTTCATTTCACACATGCCACATTTTAACCTAAAAAGTTCTAGTTCTGTAACTAGAATTAGGTGGAACCATGGTGGAACAAGAGCGCTATCTTCCAAACTGGCCATCAATGAGCGGTGACGAATGGCCAAAAATGATGTTGCCTTCTTTGGGTCCTACTATTTTACAGTTCTCATAGTTCAACTTATTTTTTGGTTGAAATGAAATATGGTTCTCAACTAGGTTTATCAAACAAAATTGAACCCAGCAGAAACAAGGCAACAGTGGAACCAAGAACTATTTTGGTCTAGGAAGTTTGGTTCCTGAACCATCTTTAGGTCCTATTCCAGGTTAGGTTCTTTCTGCTGGTCTAGCTCAGATCACACTATGTTTATCAAGACCCCAAATGGCTCTTTCTGTGACGTGGTACTCTGTGATGTATGTCTGTAAAAAGAATTTTTATCAAAGAATGTCAAATGGTCACAGTGAATGTGATTTGTATGAGACAAGAGATTGTGGTATAAAAAACATAAGCGAGTGTCATTTAAACATCGACGTATAGCCGTGGTTACACTGATATTTTATTGATATCTCAATTTCTGTGATTTCAGTGCAAGTTGAAAATGAGTGTACTTGTGACTATGTCCGAATTGTAGCTGTCTGAATCTAATTATAACATGGGATTTCATTTTCGCTCAAATTACTACTATTCCAAAGAGCACTGCTGGGTTTATTGTCGAGTTTATCTAAGGTTACCTCACTGTGGCAGCAGTTCTTTCATTTCTTACTCTTTGATTGAACATCAAAGTGGTTTTGTGCATTGGTTCCATTTGTTCCTTTGGGCTGCTAGACTACTTTATATGTCCTGTTCACAATACCCGCAATCCATAGAGTTCTTCCTTTGATAGGTCCGGAGTGGATAATGGTAAAAATGTGTTCTCCCCTGCAACAAACCAGGGACCTCTGATTTTTTTGGTTCCTTTGGAAAAGGGTTCACTCGTGTTAAACTTGTGCCTAAAATGACACAGGTGCTTTGGTAATTAGTAGTAGTAGTCATTATATTAGGATACCCATGTGAAACTTATCGAAATAATAACCGCAGTGTTGAAGTTTTGTCTGATGTGTTCATTGTATTGTGTCCACTCTCTCTGTGTTTGTTAAATAATCATAAATTGAACATGTTTTTGATGGATGTTCTTAAGAAACTCGCTTTCTCTCCACTTAGTAGAAATGCATTTTTGTTTTCTTTAAATTAGAATTGTGTTGTATGTATTCTCTGTTATCTACATCGTTGTGTGGCACCTTCTTCTCATCACTACAACTTCTGGACCTAGATGATGTCTGACTCCAGGACACACTGCTCTGTGTACTTCTTTACCAGCTCCACGTGCAGGGTGTTGCGGCAGAAGTCAGCCATGGATTTCCAAAGTGGCGGATCAAGGAAGATCTGACACATCACGTGACCCTTCAGGGTGTCTGTGTGGCGCTGCAGGTGGCTCAGGAACTGCTGTTGAGCAAGGTCCAGGTCCTTCCCAAACATGTCGATGTTCAGGTAATACCTGGTTTAAAAAAAATAGTGTAATCAGAAGACTGAGGGAAGAGTAACATTTATTAGAAAATCTAGGCAAACTAACTAAAACGATATGTTAATCAATAAGCCTTAATAGCCGCAAAATGTATTGAAATTCTGTTGTAAAATTTGAGAAAAAAGTGAATTTTAATAACAAAATAACACTGACATAAACGTAAAAACACAAATTATTTCTGAAGACATATACTGTGTTAAGTTTATACATTTTTAAATTTTGTTTCTATCATCTATGTAAGTACTGTTTGTTCACTCAGAGTAGTTGTTATGACACTTCCTGTCCACAGTGGTAAGTAAGTGCAAATCAAGTCAACAATTGACCACTAACGACCAATGAGTGTCTGCTTCTTTGCTTTGTAAATGCTTGTGGTATCCCAGAGAATCCACAATGATGTCATGAAATTGCAACACGTGCACGATAAAATGTGATGGCATCTTTGACATCATACATGAAAACCGATGTAAAATTGGATGTCACTTTGTGACAATTGAACAGATTTTATGTGTGCACTCATTGCACTTTTGTTTTAACTTGTTCAATATTACTTTTTTAGAAATATTTTTAGATATTTATGATTTTTCACATGAAATATGAAATAAAATAAAAAAAACATATTTCACGTACACCGATAAGAATACCTGTTATGGGAGCAACAGACCCTTGGCTTGTACTAAGATGTTTTTCTCATTGTATTGTGCATTTGTTGTATTGAAACTGTATCATTTGAGAAAGAAAGATTCACACCTCTAATTCCTCCTGTATGTGAGAATAAAGACAGAAAATTACCAGTCATCTCCAATTGGCACCCTGAATGGGAAGGTACACAGGCTGGCCACAGTCGGGTTGGACACATCATCCACCATCCAATCAATGTCCTTCTTCAGCAGGATTGCCATGTTGCTTGGCAAAAGCTTGAATGGCTGCCAGTCCTGAACGATGGTGGCGTTCGGAAGGACACCCTGCATAAGGTCAGAGGTCAGGTACAGCTGGTGGATGGCCGTGGAGTCAAGACGTACCGGGGGAGGGCTGGAGGAAGAAGAGGAGCTGGACCAACCGGACCACATGTCTCCATTCACAGTGAGCTCAGACAGACGAATTTTGAGGTCCTCAGCTCTGAAGCGCACCAGCAGAATTCCCTGAGGAGAGAAGATGAAAAATTTTAACGTGGCCTTGAATCCAAATCTCACTTTTGAAAATCATATTGCCAAGTAATGGTGTGTGGTATGACCGAAAATCATATCAGAGATTAATTTAAAACCGGGTCTTTTTGTAGCTGTGCATGTATGTATATACACATACACATACAACAATAAAGTGCTAAATGTCTGGTCATTCAGTCAGTGTGTTGTTGTCAACCCTCCGCCCTCCCGGGGGGTATGGCCTCAGGGACAAAAGACTTCCTGAGTCTATCCGTGGAGCAGGACAGGGACAGCAGTCACTGAACAAACTCCTCTGCCTGTCGAAGTTGGTATGCACAAGGTGGTAGACATTGTCCAGGATGGACATCACCTTGTCCACGGTTCTTCTCTCTGCTACTGTCACAATGGACTCTAGCTCTCCTCCCCAGTCTGTCCAGCCGTGCAGTGTCTCTCTTCTTGTTGCTGCTTCACCAGCACGCTACCACATAGACTAGGACACTGGACACAAGAGACTTGTAAAACATCAGCAGCAGCTTTTTCCAGATGCTAAAGGATCCCAGCCTCCTCAGGAAATAGAGCCGTCCCTGTCCCTTCCTCTGTAGAGTGTCTATGTTGGATGTCCAGTCCAGTCTCTAATCCAGTTGCAGCCACAGGTATTTGAATATCTTGACCCCCTCCACCTCCACCACCTCAATGTCCACCGGTTGTAGCTGGTGCTTGGTCCTCCTTAAGTCAATGACCATCTTGGTCTTGGAGGTGTTCAGCAGCAGATGGTTTGCTTTATTCCACCTCGCAAAGTCCTCCACCAGGTTCCTGTACTCCACCTCTTGTCCGTCTCTAAACCCCACAGTCGCCGTGTCGTCTGAGTATTTGTGCACATGGCGGAGCTCAAGAGTTGTACTGGGAGTCAGAGGTGTACAGGGTGGACAGGGCAGGGGAGAGCACCGTCCTCTGTGGAGCTCCCGTACAGCTGTCCACAGTCTGACATACTGTGGTCTTACCGTAAGGTAGTCCATGTCACCAAGTTTGTGTCCACCCTCATCTCTGTCAGCATGTCTCTCAGTAAAGGGGGCTGGATGGTATTAAAGGCACTGCTCCCCTTGTCCAGATGAGAGTGATCCATGTGTAATAGATAGAGGATGGCATCATCTGCACCCACCTTGTCCTGGTAACCGAACTGCAGTGGGTCTAGAGCATGGTGGACCTAGGGTTTGAGGGGGTGGAGCAGCGAGCGTTCCATGGTCTTCCTGATGTGCAAGGTTAGGGCGACTGGCCTAGGGTGCTTCTTCTTGAGGACTGGAACCCCCTGGACACACAGGCTCAGGTTGAAGATGTACTGGACACACCCCATCTGAGCCAGCTGCTTTTCTCGGACAGAGCTTCTTCAGCACTCCTCTCACCTGACCTCTGTGATAATGGGGAGAAGGGGGTTTCCATTGTTCGTGGTGGCAGTGGAGGAGGAGGAGTGTGAGGGGTGGGGTATATGTGTGGGTGATGAGTGGGGGTCTAGAGGCTGTAATTGTGGAGGGGGTAGCAGTGGTAGTGATGGTGGGAGGGTGGGGGATGGGGTGTGAGTGGGGTTGCTGAGTGGGCTGCCTGTAGGTGGTTAAACCGTTTTGCTCTCCCCACATCCTCCATCGCGGTATGGCTACTCCACTTTTTGCAGCCAGTAATGGTTTTCATGCCCTCCCAGACGTCCCTCATGTTGTTGTCCTTTAGTTTCAGCTCCACTCTCCTGCTGTAGGACTCCTTTGCCTCTTGCAGTCAAATCTTGAGTTCCCTCTGCACACACTTCATCTCAGCCTCGGTCTATTTTCTTGAACGCCCTCTTTTTTGATTGAGGATGTTCTTGATATCACTGGTAATCCAGGTCTTGTTATTGGGATAGCAGCACACTGTCTTTATGGGAACCACACATTCCAGTCCGTGGACCCAAAGCTGTCCTTCCCTCCTCTGCCTCAGCAGACTATTTCCTGAAGGACCATGTGGTTGTAGGTTGGTTTTGAATCCTTGGCCTGCAATGGGGCTGCAGGAGGACTAGATTATGGTCAGATTTTCCCAGTGGGGGCAGGAGGAATGAGGTGTAGGCATAAAGTAGGTCAATTGTCCGGCTGTTCCGGGTAAGGCAGTCAACATACTGACTAAAGTCCGTAAGTGTAAAGTCCAGATAAGCTGTGAAGCTGTACATTTTATTGTCTTTTATCTTTACCTTGAATACTTCTTATTGTAGCAGACTTATCTTTTAATTCCTGCTGTAAAGCCCTTTCCAATATCAAATTTGATCAGACTTAGAAAAATAAACATTATTATTTGTAGTATCATTGTTACCTGTCAGTAACCTATTGATCCATACCAGCAAAAAAAAAAATGGCAAACACAAGTTTTAAGGGTTTTGCTGCTCTACCTGCTTGGTGATGAGACGATACTTCTCAAAGTCCTTGGGTCCAAGCTGATCATCCCGGGTCAGGCGGCTAACTTTGACCTCGGGGTATCTGGATTTGACGAGCTCAGAGCAGAAGCGCTGCAGGACACCCGCCACACCTTTGCCACGCTCCTGGGGGGCAACGCGAAGCCCTTCAACCAGCAGGGTATCCCCATCATCAATAAGACACACCGACTCCAGAGCAATCTGGAGAGTGGAAGAAAAAAACAAAAACATACCATTACATCATCATAGAGTGGTCAAGGTCGTTTCCTTAATTGATCAGCCACTTCTGAAACATTTAATAAAAATCACCCTGTAACCTACAAAAGATCTAAAGAAAAAAGGCAACTGAGTAGGCCTGCCATAATGTTGACAACTGAAATGTGTATGTACTGCTTCTCAGTACATAAATAGTATTCTAACTCATTCAACTACTTCTTAGTCTAAGGCTAACGTAACACAGAGATGTGACATAGGTTGTCTACAATGTACTGCAATAATGTCTCTGATTAGTGTCCAAACATTTCTCCATTGGTCCTGGAGTATTGATTTAATGATTATTGTTTACCAGAGAGCTACCATATGGTTGAAGGCTGCTCCATTTTTACTTCTCATCTTCATATCCAAGGATGAGAAATGTAAACCTTTTTCACTAACTTCGTGCAATCCAGTTCATGTTGGAATTTAGTCAACTTTTAAAAAATTTAATAAAACTCACAATGTAAACATTTGTAGATCACATTTGTAAAACTCACCACTTTGCCTTGTTTACGGGCCAGTATGACAATGCGGTTGCTCTCCTGCAGCCAGCTGGAATATCTGGTGGGCAGGTAGTCCAGGCCTCCGTAGATGTCCTTGCTCATGGCCATGATATCATCAAAGTCCTCCTCAGTGGCAACAGTGAACTGCAGGCCTGTGTGGGACAGGGTCTCAGGGAGCTGGGGCATGCTCAGACTGGTGTCGATCTTCATCCTAAAAAGCTGGTGGGATTTTATTTAAGTGTTTATTTGTCAAGTCAAAAATCCTTACAGGCAGTGTTCGAGAGATATTGTCATGAATAAATATGCACAGCTTATAAAAATAATGTCTGAAATTTTGCAGTTCATGTATTCTATACATACACTGAAAAATATTTTGTCCACCGCACAGAAAATTCATAAATTTTTAGAAACAAAGACAAGCAATTATTTTGTCCTTTAAAGGGCGACTTATTAAACAGTAAACCAGGAACCACGCTGTAAACAATGACAACAGAGTCAATCCGAATGAGATGTATTTTGGTGTGTTGAGGTAGTTATGGCACAGTCCTCGTTTTGAAATGTATTTTGGGTTGTTGATGTTGTCACGTCACACTTTTTGTTGTTGGTTTGCATGACAGCTTCAATAGCAATGCTAGTTTGTAGCTAGCTAGGAAGACTGGCAACTCCTGGCATAGTGATACAAAGTAACTTGGCTATGCTAGGCTACTGCAGCAAACGCTCTACTTGTCCAAATGATTGGTCTGTTATCAAATTCAGCAGTCATTGAGAAAATGCTTTACTGCAGAATGTTGTAAATGACACGTCAGAATTATAGACGCATTTAATAATACCTCCATTTGCATAACTCTCCTTGCACTGATGACTAAAAGAAAAACATGATGAATTTTATGACTTGACACAGACCACCAAATGCAAAACAAGTTAATTTGTCCCACCTGTTTTCCCACATGGACGTGACATGTCAGTTGTTTGTGACATTCAAACATTTGACATTGAAAATTACACTTCTTTCAGTTTTGTGCCAATATGGCTGCATATTTGCAAATTCACAAATCTACATGGCCCTGCAACTGAGCAAACAGCTTTGAACATTCATTGGACTATTCATTTCTCCACATATGTATCTGTGTTCCTCCTTATAGGCAACAGATTTCTGGATTGATCGTCTTTGTGGCAGGTGGGGAAACAAATAACATGTATAATGGGAAAAACAAACCCTGAAGCTGTTTCTATTGTAGTCACTGACAAGCTCCGACTTCATCTTCATCTCTTCATTTGGCAAATCGTCGATAGAAGCACATTGACATTGCTGAGAACACATCAACGTTGTTTCAAATTTCAAGTTTAAACTTAATGAGGCCTTCGTGCGGTACTGTGTCTTCCACTTGTGAACTCTTTCCTTGGCTGGGATTGGTCCAAACATCTCAGAACAAGTTACATCATCAGTGAGGGGAAAGTGGGTGGAGCTCACGCGGTCATGTGATATTTGGACCAATCACAACTTGGGGGAGTTGGCAGAATAAAAAAGACAAAGTACGTTTGGTGGCCTTGCACAAAGCTACTGCAATGCCATTCTTGTCATAATATGGGTAAGAAAAAAAAATGCATTCACCATTATTTGACCAAACCTTTTCTGGAAATGAATATGCACCGGTTAAAGCATGCGAGAAATTGACGAGGCCCAGCAGTCTTGCATCGCCGTAGAAGTTCTACTGCAGTTACAACATGGGTGTCACATATGGCATCCGACTAGGCCAATAACTTGAAAATGTGCTTATGCATTGCCACACCAGACGGAAAAAAAGACAGTAATAGATACTGTAAGAGTGAAACGGTACCACAGCACCAACTCCATGGAAAGAACACGAATCACTGAGTGATCTAGAGATGACCTTGAAGGCATCAATTATACATCTGTAGACTGAGCTGTGCAAGCTGAAGTTATCCTCACTGAAGTGGGTAAATCCAAACGAGGGACAAGTCTGCATTGACGTAGAGCACGAGTGCAGAACACAGTGATGGGCAGGGGGTCAGCATAAGCACCGACAGACCAACTGTATGGATGGCCCCCTCCCGGACTTGTTGTCAGCCCGTGGAGGATAAAACACAGAGATGCCAGACATTTTCCAATATCCAATCAATGGACCATGTGAGGTGAGAGGGCATTTGCAGTGAAAACACTGTATGGTCTCTCTGTCCCTCTCTCACACACACACACACGTTCATCGCGCTCTCTGGTATTTTTCCATCATCCTCTGCTGCTTTGAGCTGTCAGGCTTCGCCAAGCACTCTGCCAATGACAGCAATGCTGTTCTGTTTTTCTGTCTCTCCCGCTCTCTCTCTTTCACACACACACACACACACACAAAGATTGATTCATTTTTCTCCCATTCATTCACTCAATCTCTTGCTTCCGTCCTCTCCTCAGCTGGCAGTGACCTCTAAACAAAAAGGAATTTGGCATGTTCACAAAGGCCGTTAATGCGCCCTCCAATGCAGTACTAAAAACACTTGGTACTATGTTCACTGCAGCTCAGGGTCATGATTATACCCACACTGAGGGGAAAAGACAGCATGGGACACCAACAAAGGAAACCTGAATCTTGCAGCCTAATTGACAGAACCAACACACCAGCAGTATACACATGAACGTTCACAACACAATGTGAAATTTGTTGAGAAATACCTGTGCCAAATCTTACCAAGCCATGTTACGTTTTTTGCCTGCCTCCTTCTTTTTCATAACATTTTCATGACAAGCAGCTTTAGGAAATAGTCATGATATTTAACAAATTAAGCCTGGAAAGAAAAGTACCACTTTTACACTGCCCTTATATTTCTTGTTCTACTGCTCATTCTGACAATGGAATATGGAAAACTACTGTTCTACTGACTTCATTCTGGCAGTGAGCATTGCATGTTGCATGCAACACATCTAGGAGATCTGGAAGATTCACAGTGACACTTGTTTGGTACCAGGCAAAATCTGAAACTGAAAAAACATATTCATAAATATAAAACATTTATATCATAACTTCACACTCAAGAAAGACACCTTGGATCCGTCACCACAAAAGGTTACCTTTACTCGCTGTTCGTGTCAGCTGTGAAAAACTTAGGAGAGCTTGATACTCGGTTAAAGACGTCCTCTGGGTAAGGACAGTGACTATCTCCCTACCTCTACTTTCCATTTGCTTAGTAGAGTGACCGTTTGGGATATGGTCTTATTTTTGGAGACTTAACTTAACCTTGATCAGCTATTTTTTTCAACTTTTTTTCTGATTGTAGCATCATTTATATTTTAGACACAAAAACTTAAAAACCCCATAGGCAAAAACCCCCTCACTGCAAAAGCAAACTGCAGTGATAACGTAATATCAAACGTGAGAATTATCCAATTCTCTCACAGTTCTCTCATCATTACTGACCTGGGACAGTGACCTAGGCAACTGATTGTATAGGTTTGAAAAAGTTTTGAACATCTACAAGGACACTCAAGCCAGCCAGAACAGAGCAATTTGCACTTTATTGAAGACTTCCCGCACCACTGTCGTAGCAGCCGCATTCACAGAACAGCTGGCACCACTTACTCAATTCCTACATCATTCGTCCTAACTATCAATACGCTGTTCAAGAGCTAAAACAAACCAACAAGGAAACACAAATACCAGTAGATGAGGATGTTTGAGTGATACCATCACAAAAATACGGCATGCACACGCATAGCACACAGGGCCCAGACCCCTGCTGTGCATACCTGAGACCAAGAATAAAGGGTTTCCATATTCACACTCGCATGCATACTTCATCTTCATTTTGAAATTTTGTTCCGTACAGGTTCATCACTGCGAGTTAACAACGTGCCCGCATGCCAAATATATTATCCATTGTCTGCAATACAAAAACCAGCCTCGAATGACAACAACATTTTGCACAAAACGATTGACAACTTGTAAACCAGCTACTGTAGCCAGTGGCAGGACTGAAGAAGGGATGCAATCCTTGGATTTGTCAATGTAAATATCTTCAGCGGTAAGACCAGAATCCTAATTCCAGAATTCTAGGTCCAGACAAAGACAGATTTATCATTCATCCACATTTCCAACAGTGGACTCCCCAAGTGGCTACGACAAGACTCCAACAAGACTATACCACCAACACAAACCTGTAACCAGACAATCCAGCTAAATGTCTGCTGAATGAGTTTCCTCAAATCACAAAATGTGCTCACATTCTCCGCTACCTGAAAAAAAAAATACAGTTGAGTTCATTGATTAATGATACTGAGCCATGTCCACCAAGATTGGTGAAATTAGAAGGATTTTCATCCCTTCATGAGATATTCTGTAGCACCTTTGAAGAATGCCAAGCAGTCAATAGCAGTCATGACAAAACCAAAAGAAATATCGAAAAACAAAAAAAACAACATGTCCACGTGATGAGCAAATGCATATTGGGGTCATGATTTTGCTGATGTGAACATACCAAATTTTATGTTGTTTAGAGTATGCCTCTATCCACCATTTGGCTCAAAACAGATTTCATCATCCCTCTGAAATAAAATGTCTCTCGAGCAGCTGGGAACTTGAAGGAACTCAAATGAACACACCATGTTTTTGGTAGATTGTCCTGTCGGTCAAGGGATGAGAACATGGACACCAAATCATTCATGCCTCCTTGGTAGATCTGTGGCTCCGGTGCTCTGGTAAGCTCCATGCCGATGCTAACGCAATGCTAAGCATAGCACTCTGTCTCACGATTGCAGGCTCCATGTCATTTTCCCGCACAGCGACGCCTACACATGGAACAAACTATTGACAAACAGGCATAGAAATCACCACAAAATAATTAGTTTGTAAATTTGGGCTGGTTTACTGTATGTTCCGAATTTTCAGCTACAGTTTGTATAGTTGCCATTCTTTGGTTAAAAAAAAAAAAAATTCAGAAAAAGCCATCAGTCTCATGTGATCACTGACATGGTGGACCCCATTTTCATGCCAAAGCATAAATGACTGTGCTGTGCACAGTGTGGCAAAGGTGTGGCAGGATACTATTGGTATTTTTGTAACTCGTGCCGAAAATGCACTCTGGGCACAAATTTCTCCATTGTAAGGCAAGACTCCCAGTGGTGGAGCCAAAGGATGTGACCATTAGTCAGATTAAAAGAAGTCCAGGGTGACATTTTTCAGGGTGCAAATGGCATAAATTACTCTATTGCTTGCAATCTTTTTGTTTTTGGGACGTTTTGCAAAACACGTAAGGTTCAATGGGGATCTGAGAAATTAATCTCTACCAATGTTTGATTACTGTATGTAATAATACGTTTACCCGGCTAGTGAGGCTGCTCGCAGTTAGCCAATGCCAATGGAAAACCTCCCTCATCACAAAAATCTTCCAAAGACAGATATCATGAATATTTAGATGAACGCAAACGCCAAAATGCAAACTATACAGACTGAGGGATATGATCATTTTAGTCCACAAGGAAGGGCTGAGTCTGTTCAAATAGGTCTCCTTGATATTCTACATGAAATAGGATTATAAATGGACAGAGCCTTCCTCATGTTACCATCACGGCCTGGCCTTGTGACTTTGTATGACTACTGTGTGCATGCTACTGAAACTACACACCACTGAACGTGCTGCCTTCTACCGGCTGTGTTTAAAGAAATGCCTTCGTAGGAAGCAAATATTCATCTTCAGTCTGATTTCCTGTCACATTTGTAAATAATATTATCATTGAAACTCCCAAATCACCCTGTTGTTGCTCTGCTTTCACTTCACGCACAGCAAGTCACCAAAATACCAACAAAAACTGACTGCACGCCAAGAAAATGCCACCGCACCATGTGGCTGCATGAAAATAGAGGCCAGCAGGTCTATGTGGTCATCAAGTGAATAACATTAATATTTTCTGTGGACTTACCATCAAGAAGAGGATATCTGACTCAACATTCCTGTGTTTAGAAGTTTATTGTACTTCAGCAGCTCTTGGTCTAAGCTGGGCATCACTGACGAGTAGTTATTCTAAAGCTACAGCAGTAAAAACTCCAACATCAACCATGGTATTGTAAACATCAACTTTATTTCCAAATTAATTCAACAAAAAACATTGTGGGGCACAGGAGAAAAAAAACAGCAGAGACACAGGTTCATTCCCCAGCAACGGTGTCTCCTGAATGGCTGGACACTCCATCCTTCACAGCTGGAAGTGTTTATGGGGTGGAACACTGCTGAGCATCACGTCCTTGTTGCTGCACTAGTGACTCCTACGAGTTTGGGGAAATCTGGGGGAAGAGCATGAACTTCAATGAGTTATGCTCTCTAAAGTGAACAGCTTTCAATACAATGCAATCCAATACACCAGCAGAACTCACACCTTAAGTCAAATCAAAACAAGACCAAGTCAGGATCTAGGGCTGCACAATTAATCAAATTCAAATTCAAACGGCAATTTGGCGACATTTGACGACAAATTGTGATAAGCCGTGATTTAATTGAGAATATAATAGTGAGAAAAGCCCCAAATTTTAGCAGTGATGTTGTGTTTGTGGCTTATTGGAATAATTATGGCACTCCTGCAGCTGCCCCATAGGGGGTAGTGAGGAAGTTAGTTGTTCCGAAATGCAAGAGAAAATAGTGTGCAGTGCAACCACCAAAACATGTGGATGTGTGAGACAAACGTACTAGATTAAGTTTATTTTACATTAGATGGTTGTAACAGACATACTACGGTAAAGTTTGTTTTACATTGGACACATGTACTACAGTAAAATGTCTTTTATGTGAGACAGTTGTACTGCAGTAACGTTTTAAGTTAGACCACCATCGGATCCTATTAATTGTCTGTGGTACTGGGTTTCATATTCATCTTATGTCTGCTGTTATGGTGCGAGCAATCATTGCCACTTTTTCATTATTTCTTTCTTATATTTAACAACAATGCAGACACAGTTAGGGATTGTCGTAAAGGGACAGTCCTGAACGCAGGTGACCAAAATATTTTAAGAATAAAAATCGATACGTTCAGGAGCATTTTCACGGTTAAAATGGCCCCCTACCAAGATACTGTTATAAAATAATAGCAGTTCAAATCATACATGTTTTTAAAAAAAGAAATCGTGCAGCCCTATCAGGAATGACGCAATGAGTTCAAATACTGATCCTACAACAACATTGACAAAACATTCTGATTATACAGAGTGAAGTATGTAGTTTGTAGTACTGATCATCATGACAACAGTACAATGTGTCACAGGAGCCTATTCGAAGCACAGATATGTATAACAGGTATAGTATATAACAGGTACGATATATTTATAATTTCAAGGCTTCTTATTAACACCTACAATAATCTACAGCTTTGAGCTTTAAACAGTGAGTCATAAATCACCAAACATCACACATACAGCCAAAGAGTCTACATCACTGAATTCCAAATGTGTCCTCCCCTTAGGGGTTGGTGGTGATGAAGGTCCTCATTACAGCGTGTCCACACTGTCCAAAATATTAGCATGGACATGCGTGAGAGCAGATGTTTCTGTGTTTTTGTGCAACTGTCGTATGTGAGCGTGTGGTTAGACGTAGCATGGAGCGCGCTCTCTGTGATGACGTAGCTGAGATGATGAGATATCTGCAGCGTTTTAATAAGTTTTCATTTCTGGGTGAAGTTTATGTCTTTGATGGTGTTAAAGGGAGAATCCCCATAGACGTCTCCAAGCATTTTCGGCTAGAGCGCCAGCAGCTTCTCTCAATCTGAGCCAGGTCTTCTTCTTCTGACTCACTAGGCCTGTTTCCACTGCTAGTTTTAATTCGAAACATAGGCACATAAAAAAAAAAAAAAGCCAAAGAAAAGTTGACCATGTTCAACTGCAAACAGTCAGTGCTTCCATGAAATGATATCAGAATAAGGGTTGTTTGTCTTATCCACCAGCTAGTATTTCTTTGGGAAATAATAATAATTAAATCCTCAAATATGTCTGTGTTTTTCTTGGACCAACCAGGTGCTTGGCCAGTAACGGGAGAAATGACCATTGGTAGCTTTAGACTGACATCAGGCTCAACTATGACCACTCAACGAAAAGTAATAATCATGTCAATATTATTTTGTTTTTATACATTATATGTTTATAACAGTGCTGCATGATATAACTAAAGCTTGTTGTCCCATTATTTCTTCCAATTAAAAAAATAATAAATTTTAATCTTCTTTTTTCCACTTTCACCACTGCTGCACCGCTTCCTTTGATTGAATTCTTTCCATCGATAACATTGCCAAAGTTTGTCACGCATCTCTAAATAATTTGTTGCATTGCACTGTTGTTTTCGTTCTGCAATAACCATAATGTCTATTTCTCATATTAAGTTCAGGAAAATCTCATACTAGACTATATTATCGCTCTAAACTTCATCTAAGTCTGCTTCCATTAGAGCTAATCGACTTGCCACAGAACCCACCTCAAGTGAGCATCAAAAGGTTTTTTGAGGCATTTGAGGGTATTTCCAAATACTGAGGGTTTCCATTACATAATTTTGAATTCTGAAAACTGGCACAAACGCAGGTCAATTGAAACCTCACTACTGCTCACCTTGTGCCATATCCCCTTACATAGGAGCAAGTAGCATTCAAATAAATTGAAAAGTGAACGAGTGACAGAGACCACTGCTGTCACAGATATATAAATAATTTAAGAAAATGGAAAGAAATCCAACTCCCGTAAATAATAAATGAGCTGCTAATCTTTTTCTAGGCTACCCCAGCTAGTTGGATGATGAATGCTAACTGTCAATTACTGAGAGTGGGAACGTTACGTAGTGTGACTGTTGAATGTAGAAAACGATGAACAAAGTAAACCAAGTCTAAAGTGTTCTGGCCCTTGATGGGCCCCCAGAGAGGTGAGGTAACTTTCAGAGTCTCCACCCTTGTTCCATGGCTGGCATGGATGCTGCTCCATTTGTCTTGACCTTTCTGATGACTGAACGAGCATTTTCAAACACATACTATCAGTACAGCATTCTGTTGAAACAACCGCGATACATTCAGTATCCTCTGAGCTCGACGCATTGGTTCACTTGAGAAAGAGAGCCAACAACAACCGAATAAATGTTTCATGGAAGTTTGAGTCGTATCAGTAGTACAGGGTCCAGAGTATCTGTTCTGCCCTGCAGAAGCTACACTTCTGCTGTGAAAGACAAACCAGCTGTCGCAGTTCCAAGCAGAGCCACATATGCAGGCGGAGTGAAACAGGTATAAATGCATTGTCCTCCCCCACTGAGGAAACGCCTGCCACACAAAGAATTAATAAACAAACAGAACCAAAAAAGAATGAAAATGCCTCTATGTCATTCATTGTTTGTATGTTATTAATCTTGCAGACCCCTGAGTGCTGCCGAACGCAACAGTAATCGCAGACACATTTATTATTTCAGGGAGTAGTGTTACTGTCCTCCTCTCCCTCTTTTTTCTAATTAATACATGTTATCTTCCTAATCGTTGCATCCACATGTCACCTCGTGTTGTGAACACTCATCTAGGGCGAACTGATTGTTCCCATTTTCACCAGCAGTTGGCTGCACTGTGTGACTACTCTTCCAGTCACCAAAATGGCATCCAGTGAGCCTTTGATTTTTGTCCCTCTTTAAGTCAGATTCTGCTTCTGGAACATTTTATTTGTTTGGTAAATTTAAAAATAACTTTGGCCTTGTTGCTTATGAGCAGAAGTCTTCATAGGACCTGAGACACGAGTTGGGTCAAATCCGTTTGGGTTGGTTGGGTCCTGCGTGTAGTGGACAAAATGTCCAAATTGGGACGTGAAAACTGAACTGTATAACGTGTGTAAATTCCTGACACTTTAAATGTGTTTCTTTCCCAGCAGATAACAACCACATTCCAGATCAAACTCCCTCACAATGGGGAAGACAGGTCATAAATGTATCCAAACATCCAGACAGTCACAATATTGTATTCATTGCGTATATTCAAATATTTGATCTGACACACATCTTATTTGGGAGATAAAGCAGTCATAGAAAGTAGATCATCATATAGAAACTATTCATATGATCAATTATATAAGTGGGAATCTTAGAGAAAGTCACTGAGCCACATTCATGCGTAGAAGTCTCGTGCCAGAACTTCTTGCAACCTTCCTCTACTCTTCTTTGAGTATGCCCCAAAGCCTTCGGCGTTGGCATATCCAAAGTTTTCACTCAGCAAATTGTTTTTGTAACTCTTTATAATTATATTTTCTCCGCAAAAGGTCTTTCCAAGCGTCCTTTTGCACTTTTTGCAATGTAGGCACTTGGTAATTATTGATCTTTAGAATAGAGTCAAAGAAGGATCATCTGTAAAACATCTGCTAGAAGGAAGAAGAAAAGCCACCTCCACCTCACATCTCCAACTCTGTGAAAAGACATCCCAGTGACCATCATGCCATTCACTCCTTTCCCTTAATTTATTTAATTCAAATTAATTCCAGGGAATATTTATTTCATTATGCTTGTGTGTGTGTGTGTGTGTGTGTGTGTGTAAGAAATATATATTAATTTATTATACAAAATGGTTGTTCCTTTTTGCACAACTAGAAATACCCACACGGCAAAATGAACTTGATGCAGATTAATGGTATTGCACTAATGCCGATAATAGTCGTGCTGTGGGCATGACTAGTCTGCTTAATCACCTAAGCCTAGAAGGAAAAATACTACTGTTCTACTGGTTTTAGTCTGGCAGTCAGCATTGCATGTAATAAATCTAGGGAGAGCTGCAGTAATGAATCCGGAAGAGTCACAGTGAGAATTACTCATTTGTGTTGATTTAGCAGCAAAGACTGAGACTGAAAAAAACAAACAAAAAAACAATTCTTTCATAATTTAACAGTAAATAAACACAGCTCGGATTTGTCTACACAAAAGGATTTTTTTCTGTTTTTTGTGCCTTCAGGTTACTTTTTGTGCAAGTCCGACCTCTATATGTAAAGTTCTAGGAGCTGTGTAAGTAGTGCTTGCACCTGTGTTACAGGCTTTACAGAGCCATCTCCCCTGGGGGTACTGGCTTTCATGCCCATATGGAGGGACTTCCTCTGAGTAAGGACAGTAACTAACTAACTAACTAACTAACTAACCAACTAGCTAACAATCTCTTCCACTTTTCCACTGCAACAGCGCCACTGGATAGTTTGGGTTATTTTCTTATTTTTGTCATATGTCCCTTTTATCATTCATGTTTTTTTGGGGGGGGGAAATGGATATTTTGGAGTCAAAACTGACTGGCCAAAAACCGAGTGATGTGGTTTAAGTGGTTAGTTGGTGGAGCGTCTCCTGCTGTCACTGCTGGTGTTCTCTCTTTGACTGGGTTAGTTCATGTCCATGGCATTTTTGATCTATTTCAGGTCGAGTCCCTTTAAATAAATAAATGCACATAGGAATTGGGTTAGTATTCTGCAACGGCGTGGGTCCACGAAGATCTCCACATCAGATTTTTGCTCTAGTCACAGCACACTAAATCATGGTATAGTGTGCTTGTGAACATACAACTCATCATGGAAAAAAAGATCAATCATATCTCTGGGAATTAACTTCCAAACATTTCCATTCACTGTCATGTTGAGCTATGAGGCAGCAAATTACATCTTCTGTTACTCACATAAATTTAAAAAATCAACCACATGCAGGAATACTGTCGGAATAACCGCATTAAAAACGTACGTGTAAACAATGAGGCTCAAAGTGGCTCTGCTGTAAAAGGGTGATGAAGAGGAAGTTGTGGGGGAAGGGCGCACATTATGTCTGTGTCATTAAAGCCACACAGCAGAGAGAAAGAGAGTAATAAATATGATGAAGATAAGAGGTAAGGGGGTGCTGTTAAGGGGCAATGCACGCACACACACACACCGATTTGACTTTGCAGTAGTTAAAGGTCCACAAATCAGGTCAGGTGAACAATATTCCGCCTCCTCCTCTTCCTCTTAATCATCCAGCGTCCTTCTCTCCTCCTGTTATTCACCCTCCTCCTCCCATCTGTCTCTTCACCCCCTCTTCATTACTCACCTCCCCCTCTCTTCTTCAGTGTCAAACCCCCTCCAGCTTTAATCAGCTTCCTCCTCCTCCGAGCCTTAGAGGCCGTCTACACAACAACGCTTTAACTTTTGTTGCAGTTTGGCCTTGCGTTTACACAACAACCGTATTGTAGCGGCCTTCTGTGGAAAATCCCCTCCTATTCCCCCTGCTTCCCTCACCTGGCCTACCTTGCTTCCTATGGGTCCACCCACAGAATCCATATAGGATCCCAGCTCATCTGACCCTTGCTCTCTCTGAACAAAGAAACCCGGAAAGCCACATGGTGAAGACCTCATCTTAAAAAGTGTCCATGAAAATGTAAGATTGTATTATTTGATGGTTCAACAGTGAACAGCTTTGATTTAATTCCTGGTGATTGTGTTAATGTTTCAGCAATGGTTAAATTATTATTTTAGTAGTGAATTTTGAGCATATTTGTAAGTATTAGTAAGTAAGTAAGTAAGTATTGAGGTTATCCTTTGTTTGTTGATTTACTAAATTAAAAATGGATATAATCATTATATATACAGATTGGTTGATGTTGTATATTATCTTCTTTTCGTTAGATACCACTCCAAACAATTCCTTATGAAAACAATGGACCGCAAATCCTAAGGCCTTGCTCATCTGTCCTAACTGACTGACAATTGTGTTGACTGTCCCTGGAGCCAGATTATGATAGGAAAATAGTATACATCCTAAATATTCATCCTAAAAATTCTACCTGGTCCTTCGAGCCCAATAAGATCAATTCAGTAGAGATCCTTTGAGCAGATTGTGAGAGACAATCACCACTCACATAACTCTCCCAGTTATCTAGAAGGCCACAGACATCCTGCCCTAGCTTCTCTCATGAAGCTAATTCAGCTATTCCTCAACCTTCAGATCCCTTTGCTACCTCCGAACCCTTAAAGCCCCCAGATGATGTAATAACCTGTACAGATATGAAAATTCTGACATTGTAAGAAATGGAACAACTCAAAAGTCTCATCGTGAATCGTAGGAAAACTGTGCAGGCTCTAGGGAGAGAAGGTTGATAAGCAGTCTGAATAATAACATTCTCAGCTTCATCCATTTCTTCTTGCTCATCCAGTGCGTCCAACACAGACTGCACTGGTCACACTCAGGCGGACCTGTCAATCCTGCCCAATTGTTAAAGAGCTGCATGATAAACTACATGAGCATAATAATAAGACGGTTTGATGGTGGTGTCCAATCTTTTGCCTCCTGATGAATGAGAAGTACATACTATTGGACTACATGAAGCTGGCAAATGGCTGCTACATAGCCATGGCCTTTGCAAATCATCCACTCCCTTACACCAAGGCTATGTCAGCTTTACAGCAGAAATAAAACCAGCCACAGCAGTTGGTTCTTAGAGCGATTACTGCCATCTGGAATCTTACTTCTGTTCATTTTAGTGATTTCAGAAGCTTCATCGACTTGGCCATAAGGGTTCTCACTCTCATAGGCATGCAGTCTCTAGAGAATGCTGAAGGAGATGCAGAGTTGGTTTGTGCATCACATGTGCCGCACCTGCTAAGCAAACTCCCCAAAAAAGCATGTTGCCAACTATGCTAGACTTACCTGTACAACAAAACTAGGCATTCCCTATAACCTGGTTGACTTCGTGAACTGGTTAGAAGAGGAAGCAGAATGTCAAGCTATGGCCACATGCACACGTGACAGTTGAAAAGGACAAATAGAGTAAAATAAACCTCTAAAAATCAGCTATCCCAGTCATCCTCCAAAGCAAAAGCAATTTGCGGGGGAGCTTGATAACCAAAATGAGGTATGCTTCTGGAGGTGCAGATGTGAGCACAGAGCTTTGAAATGAGACCTTAAGAAGCTTTGCCAAAAATGCAAAGGAAAACACCTTGGAGTCCTTCATGAATCATGAACCAGCCACGAAAGGATCCAAGCACTTCTTGTCTTATTCGTCCCAGTTGCACTACACAAGTCCTTTTGAAAGTTCTGCTGAGTTAGAGGGGAGAAACCTTCACCCATATGCCATATTGGATGATGGTTCAGAGCAGTTAGCAGCTGCAGCCTGATCCCTTGGTCTTGAAGGGAGTGGCGGAATCTCTAATGTTGAAAACTGCGCCATCAAATAGCTCAGCCTCAAATACTGACAAGAAGTTCGTTATATGCTTTCACTGTCAAGAATTTGGGCTTTGGCCAGGTTCCCACTCAGATTTTTTGGAGATTCATGTATCTGCACAGCTTACCACTACAGCCTTTCCATAAAGTTCAACCTTTACTCCTGATTGGCTTTGCAAGGACCAACAATGCTCGCTGAGGATCACCTTACCAACTCAGGGTTTCTTCTGCAGAAACCATGACCTGGATGACTTAAGATCTTCACAGACTTCTCCAGAAATTAGTCCTTGTTCATTTCTTGCAGAGCCCCAGGTGCAACCCTTTATCAGCAGTTGAAACATTTTGGTAGGTTGATGTGCTGCCTTATCAAAGTGGAAAAGTCACCACACGCTCTAAACAAGATAAAGAGGCACTAGCTTGTCTTGACAGCCAAACTATGAGACTGGAAGTGGATGGAGTCAGTTGTTATGCGACGCTACTTTGTAAAATGGATTCCAGGCTTCAGGAATCAGCCCTGTCAGTCCTCAGGTGAACTGAACAGAAGTTGTCTAAAAACAAGCAAGCATCTGTCTATGATCATGAGATCACCAGGCTGTGTATGTGAAGTAGCTCAGCCCTCAGGAAGTGGCCCAAGTCAATGTATCAAGGTCTATAGTGACAGTAAATTTGAGTAAAATAAAGGCATTGCTTATCCCGTGCGAATGGCCGCACGAAACACAGGTGGGGCAGGTGATTTCTAAATCACATGAGGTCCCCAGGTGATACTAGTCCCGTGCAAATAGGGTTTGAGGTTGAGTGTATGCAAATCCCTCCATATTTTTTGTCTCTATGACTTTGCCCTACACAGGACCGTGCACCATAGAGTTAGGGTTAGGGTTAGGTAAGATTTAGGTAAGATACTTAATCTCCATGTGCTTGATTCCTTCCTTGTTTTTTCAGTCACATCAGTTAAGGCTTGAAAAGTGTGGAGGCACTGAGCAACATCTCCAGTGCCTGAATAGTCAAGGCAAGCTAACCCACCTGACCATACTGCTGTCCAACATAAAATGATTGGATAATAAACTTGTCAATCTCTTCAGCCAGATTGGTACACATTGGTACATTAGAGACATTTTGTGCCGTGATTTTGTGACACAAGGCTCAGCCAGGGGACCCTGACAAGGCCATTAAACTGGCAACACGGACTGCAGAGGCAATCACAACGTTGAGGAGTACAGTAAATCCATCTTGTACGGACAGCGAAGTAAAATCTCATGCATATTCAGCAAATGAGGCATCCCAAACTCAAAGCATGCAAAGCATTTCATTAACCCAGAGAACTGCAGTGCATTATACTGAGCAGTGGGATGCGGCACTGTTAAGTAAAGGATAAAATGAATAAGTAGTAAACAATGGCACTGGAAGGTGCAAAAAGTGCATAGAGCTGCTTACTATGATGAATTGGGTCGTTTTGTTTCAGTAAAACATTGATTATATTGCAATAAAGGCAATAATTTATTTCTGGCATTGTGTAAACAATCTAACGTGATTAAATTAACAGCAATGAAAGTATGTTTACTCAGAGTAACAGACATTTCATTTGGAGTATTCTTTAACTGAGCATTTCCTCAATTTTTATGACTTGACCAGATTGAGGCCTTAATTGCAGTACAAACAAATGAACAGTATTGAATACATGTAAGCATAGAAATAGTGAGTGTCTGACTGGTAATGGCTGTTAGTCCTTAGCTGCTGTTAGAGGTCCTGATGATCACGATCATGCACACATACACACTTTGCTTGTTGATACTGTGGTGCAAATGCATGGGCAGCCACAGACTGTAGCTGCAGGAGTGAGATGTAAGGATGCTTTTGTATTAAAAAAAAACAACAATCAAACAAACACAGATATGGAGACAGTAAAAATATGAGCTTTGTAATTTATACAGGTTGTTTTACAATGTTTTACAACTACAAATTTGACTCAGGATTATGTGGCATAGGCAACAAACCCTGATTATTCCTTTAAATTGCATTGTGATTAATGCTGTTCTGTGGACCAAAAGAAAGCCGCATGAAAACGTGATTCTACATATCTGCTACAGGATCCATTTAGAACATCCAGCACACATTCGCAGGACACTCTAA
>OMNV01010924.1:30807-66561 GCA_900303265.1 Brotula barbata | reverse complement strand
AGGTACGTTGTTCACTCTCTTGTATCGTCTCTCACGTGTTGGCCATACACACCCCCCCGCCCCCCTTTTTTTGCCTTTTGCACCTGCTGGTTAAATCCGTTGATCAGCAGTGTAATTGAAGCAATCCTCCATTATCCGAGGCTGATGTGATGATAGTTCAACAATTACACACTGGTGTTAATTTAGGCATAATTCTTTGGGGGCTAAACGGGTTTTGCGCAATGATCGTTTAGGTCGAATGCACTTTTAGGTCCGTGAACACAGCATGGCGCATGATTAATTATAGCAACGTGGTTGGAAGCTGTCCAAATCAGTCGTACATACTTCTCGTTCTCCTGCGTAAAATAACAAAAGTTATGCGTAAATGTACAACAGGTCGCCGTGAATCATTTTTTTATAAGACGATACAGAGCAAAATTAGGAGGATTAGGATGCTCCTAGATTATTATGTGCTTACTTAGTTGATGGGATATTGGTCGTGTCATGGCACATGCTGTCCAGGATGCTGCTTTTATAACACGTGCGTATTTCCCATGTGCTTTTTCGTGCGTAAAATGACTAAACTTGTGCGTAATTACTCAGGACTTCATAATGAATCTGCTGTCGTCATAAATCTACGTTATCCATCATTGGGAAACCTGGTGTGGTGCTTTTAGTGAGGTCAAATTGATCATTTGTTGATGTAGATGTTTGTTTTTCCTTGGATGATCGTGTTTTGAGGTCATTGTCTTGTGATTCCCTTACACCTTATTATCATCATCATCATCACCATCACTATCATCATCATTGCCATGTGTGAAGTGATTACTTTGCCCAAACGTGGCCGTGTTACCCGGTGAATGGATGCGAGCGCCGGGCCTGCAGGGGGAGGGAGAGGGAGACGTTTAGGAGAGCAAACATTCTCAAGGTCACCCGGTGAACTGGAACAGGAGGGGAGATGCATGGGGAAAATAGTGCGTTTTGACACCAGTAAGCCGTTTGATTAAAAGGCAAAGTAATGGGTTTAAACACACGCAGCCAGAATGCCGCCAGACTGTTGGCTTTCCCCCGTGCAAATTACTTAACGGTGCAGTGATGGAAATAAGGTTGTAATGTTTGGTAATGGAAAAGAAAGCCTATATATTCCTCTTTCTGCTCTTCTTGTTTTCTGACATACACAAAATAAATTACCCAAGCTAATAACCATGGCGCATGAGGTTTTTCTTCACCCAAAAAACACCCCCGGTGCGGGAATTGAAGCTGTTTCATTTTACATTCCTTATCATGGACAAAAGTGGTTAAAATGATGAAACATCAATCTTCTAATGCTGCATTAACACATGTGACTAGTGAGACAAATAAGCTGATGTGGGCTTGCAAGAAGAAAAGAAAAAAGGGGGTAAATTCAAGCTTGCAGTTCACTGAGAGCTTTAAGTGGCTTATGGTGGGAGCAGCAGAATGAACGAGCCTGTAGAGCAGAACAAAGAGGTTTGCAGAACACACGGAGAGATGATTTAATGGTTGGTGTGTGGGGAAAACAACCTGGAGCACATTAGTTTCTGGGAGAAAAGTACTAATCGTGCATGCTTGTGCCAGTGGGAATACAGGCTGGGAATCTGACATGTGTAGCTGGATAAATATAGGCTTTATTGAACATGGAAATTCAATAATCAAAGCACCTGGAAAGAGAACAGGAATGCACAAGGAGCCTTATAGGCTGATAGGTTTACTGTGTGTGTGTGTGTGTGTGAGTATGTGTCCACCACGGCCTGTGTGTTTATCCTGGAAGCACCTCTTCAATGAGTCTCTTAATTCCCCTCTAATTCTGCGTGTCAGGCCCGTGGATCCCCGCTGTCCCGCCCAGTGGCCCCGTGTCGCCCCGTTTTTAACTCTCCCCAGCATTACTCAGCTCAATGACACAAGGCAAATTGCATTTAATAAATTAGCTTAATGGATTCGACGATCGGTTAGCGGGCACAGTGTTTCCTCTGGTTAAGCAAAACATTTATATCCCACGATCTCTCCCTCACACACACTCACACAGACACACACACACACTGCACAGTGATAGAGGATAATGAGGCCCAAAGTGAGACCCCCATTAAGCCCCGAAAAGGGGGTTTGTTAGATTTTGATTTTGTCCTTGTCCACACACGAGGGCCTGGCTGTATCTCCAGAGGAAAGTAAGTAAGTAGAGGAGGAGATGGAACCATTGCAGGGATGTGGGGCCCCAGGAGCAGGAATCAGAGCCACACCTTTTCTCATCCATTTGATGCTTGTTTTCAACCAATTTCATGTTATAAATGATTCAAAGAAGTCCGATTCTGTTGGTGTTTGTAGCATATTGTTACAAGGAAACACAACTATTTTGGTGGGGGTGATCAGGGTCATATTTTGTGACCTAGGTACTCTCCCATATTGGGGACAAATATAATGTATGGACAAATAGGCAACAACTAAATCTAAGCCATTAATGTTGTTTGATGCTGTTTACATTTGTATCTATAATGTAAATTTGAGCTAAAGTCACAAAAATTCCAAAAAATGAGTATTATTTTGATTCAGGTCTGGAGTAGAATGAGTGAGCCAAGAACACAAAAAGAAGCACTTTTTGGATGACATGAATGTGAATGACTTTTGGACGGTAGAATTAGAATAAAACACTCTATTTGTGTTATATGTACACATAATTTTATACATACGACTGTGGAGCCCTCTTTGCTAGGAGCCTGAGTAGCAAACTGAGTAAGTTTTTTTTATTTACCTTTGCATTTCAGAGGGAATCACACACATCAGATGGATGAATCACTCCTATTTTGATATTTTTGACATAATGTAAATGTTTTAAAAGTTTTGGCTTAACCTGTAGGAGAGTGGAAGATCAGCCAAATCTGAAATATGAGATATTCTATATTATTGTGATTGCATCACCAATTTTGAGCAAAAATCCAGATTTGTCGGTTGAGGACTGTACATTATAATCAATATTTAACATCATGTATTATGTTTAATTCAAACTTGAAAATTGGTTCATGTCACTGTAGGGTAACAACAGTTATGTTGTAAATTTTGGGGTATTTTCTTTGTTGAAAGATAAATAATTAACACCATGTCTAAATTCATTTCTCTGTTATTGTTACTTTTACTTTTACATGCAGATTTAAGTTAGGAAAGAGTACTTTAAATTCAGTAAAGAATTCTTTAGTTCTAACTTGTTTTTTTTGCTGTCACCTGACTTTGTGCTTTGTTTTTCACCTTGAACCTCTTTACTGTACAGTGACTATTCCAAAACATAAATGTTTTATATCATCATCATCATCATTATCATCGTAATCATCATCATCATCATCATCATCATCATCATCATCATCATCATCCCCTCTGTACTGCACAAGCATGATGCTGCTGCTGCACACAGTTAAATGTCACGGCCGGTGACAGCACTCCTCCCCCAGCACAACAATCCTTTATAGCCTCTGCATGTTTGGTTGCGCAAAACAATCTCATCGGACATTATTGATGTTACAGATGTTATAGTAATCAAATTATCGGCCTGTGAAGGGCCCCTCTGTCACCGCGCTGTGTGATGAATTATAGTAAAGGTCACAGCCCACAAGTGCTTTATGGGAGCTTTGTACGGTAACGCTCAGGTGAGCCTCCAGGGTCGACCGGGCGTTACCCCACTCCACACACATTCCCACACATACACAAACAGACACACACACACACGGAGACACACGCACATACACTCACACACACACACACACACGCTTAGCCATATCATAAACACTTAACATAGGAACTTAACAGTTCCCATGAGAAAAGTAGACAGACAGACAGACAGACAGACAGACAGACAGACAGACAGACAGACAGGCAGACAGACAAGCAGAGCTTTTCCTTCTTTCTTTAACATAATGTCATAAGTTTGGCGCTCCATACTTCATGAATATTATTATCAAAATGAGTGGCAATTTATAAGAATAAAGTCTTGGAAGTCTCCTTACAGTTTAAATTGGCACCTACACAGATGATTCTTTGATTTAATTATCTTTAATCGGCACTCGTCTTACAGTGATAACCTTGTTATTCAACACCTTGTCATTGTCAGTTTCCTAAGGTATGCCGTTCAATGAATGTAACATTATTGAGGTTGAACCACACGCAATCACACACTCTGTCATCTGGAAAAACATGAAAGCCTGTTGTTTTCCACAATGTGTCAAATAGTCTATGGTCTATGTGCACTAATCAAGCCTTCTGAAGGCACTTCAGTTATCACTGATCAAATTACCGCTCTTGCTCTTGTTCACAAATTAAATTATTTCTTCTCACGTTTACGCCCCTGAGAACATGTGTGTGAGCAATGATCACCAGTCAAGTATAGACAGCAAATGCAAATAATTGATATTTGTGGCCCCCAAAATCAAAAAGATCCTCATACTTGGGTGGCCATCCTACGACATGGTACACCCAGACCTCCTTTGAGCCAGAATATGAACAAAATGATCCCGATTTTCAGAGAAAATGTTAATTTATTCTTTTTTTTCCCCATCAAGAGGCACGACCACTATCATACATATCATGAATTATGCCCTTAAAATTTGTGAAATTGTGGGAAGCGTGTGTAGGTTTCTCCTCAGGCTTCTGATTTGGGGCTGAGCTTTGCTGTCAGACTACACCACATTAATCCAGATGCAATTATGTGTCAGAGCTGAGCTGTTCCCTCTCTGATGATAGCCTTGGGCTGAACACGGAGAGAGAGTCCTAATCAGGAGAGTAAACTCTGCTATATTTCAATTTAGGAGGGCGCTCTTCCGCTCAGGGAGGCTGTGGCACGGTGATAAATAAAACACCCATTTACTGTGTTCGCCTCCCACAGACATCCAAAGCACACTCGCCACCAGGCCTGTAATCATAGCCTGCGTCTGAACGGTGCACATAAATCACACAATTGGAAACGCCATGATTAGAGATGCCAAACTCAAACAAATGCAGCGTGTAACCTTGTCAGTCTGTGGGCTGATGGGAAATCATCTGCAATGAAAAATTAAACACTATGGAACAATTGACACTTATATAAGTAGCTTTAACACATCCTCACTCCAATTCTTTAACTTAGGAGGAAGATAGGGGGATTCAACAGATGATGATTATTTTCATTATTGATAAATATGTGCCTTTTTTTTTTAAGATTATTTTTGGGCATTTGTGCGTCATTTTGGTAAGTATAGTAGAAAGACAGCAGCAAAGGGCTCATGACGGAATTGAACCTGCCCCACTGCAGTGTGTGGCATGTGCTTTACCTGGTGAGCCAACAGGGCACCATGTGGCTTATTCTTCATTACATGTTCAGTTCCCACGGCTTCAAATTGATGCCTTCAAGTTGTTGGGTTTTTTTTTTATTTTGTCTTAACAACAGTTTAACTGTATTAGCAATTCATCAGTTTGATAGGATGAATCAAGCTTGTTTGAGATTAGTGATATTAATCGATTATTAAAATTGTTTTTGATTAATTTTCTTTTGATTAGCACATAGCCTGCAAGCAGCTCTCCCAGAGTTTCATAGTTATTGTAAAAATGTTTTCTTAATGTTTTCTGAATGTTAAACTCTTAATGCTTAATTAAATACCACTGGTGGTACACACACCATAGCTTGATAACCACAAGTGTAATAATCCAATTGTTTTCGATTAAATGATACGCTCTTAGAAAATAAATGTACATTTACAGTAAATTGCTCCACTCTGAGCTGCAATTAATTAACTGTGAATGTATGGGATGTAAATATTTGTTAGATTTTTTTTATTTATTTTTTTATCATGTGATGCATAGCAAAATCCCATTGAATATTTAAAATGCAATGCTTCATTTTTTAACTTAAGCAAAAATATTCATCAGTTATAATACACCATCACTGTTTACAGCTCTGACCCAGATTTCACAAATAGCCTGCCTGTAAATGTACATGAATGCTGAGTGTATAAATGAAGAATGGGTACATAATTTTAAACATGTTATCTTGTCAAATTAAACCATTATAATCTAATTGACTAAACATTTGAGCACTAACATCTAACAAGTTATTATATAAAACTAAATCATTATAGTCAATATAAAAATTTGCCATATGATGATTAATCAGCTGATTCAGCAATAAAGTGATTTACACTGTGCACTAGCACTGTGATTTACTTATCAAAATCGATACAGATGTTAAAATTCTGTCATAATGTATAAATGTACCATTATAGTAAAAATCATGTCAAAAACATTATTATTCTATCGTCAATGAATCTGTTATATGTTTCAAAGTCCAAAATGTGATCTTTTCAACACAAAGGCAGGTCATTAATCCATTGTTATCTTGTAATAATATAAATTTACACCTTTATAGATGTGAAGCTGGGGGGAATCCTAATTCCAACAGGACAAATGATCTCAGTTGTAATCTTAACCTAACAAGATTACAGCCTCCTTTCATGTAATCCCCAGTATTATGGCACATCTGTTATTAACCGGGGTGACAAAGGTGGCTGCTCAAGTGGATCAGGCCTTCAGCTCCTTTTCAAATGTTAACCAGCATGTTCCTACAGTGTTAATTGGTTGATAGAGTCCATTTATCTAATCCCCTCACTTTCCTCCTCTCTTCTGCCCTCAGACCCTGATCCAGAGTGGATTTGGGTGAAGTGCTGCACACGATCTCTATTCAAATATTTCCATATGACAACTGCTCCCGGAGCACTCCAATTAAAGGCCAGTCACTGTCTATTTCAACCGGCTCTGCCGTGTGCGTGGCACAAACAAAAGGATCTTTCCAAAGCATTTAACTCCCCAAAAGTGACTCCACCGACCTTGGATCCGCCCCCTCAAAGGCCATCTCAGGGGATTAGATGCTGGATTAGGAGGGGGATCGGGTTGGTAACACTGCCTTTAACCCCTCCCTCCCGCACTTTTCTGTTCTCCTGTTCAAGAGTGGCTGCCTGTGCGTGGAAATGAGATGCGCATTTAAACCTGAGAGTGGAGCGCACCGCCTGTGGCCGCCACCAGGAAAGCTGCCCAGCCGGCCTGTGGGTTAATTAAACTGCAGGAGAAGAAGCAACCCGGAGACTCTGTACATCTGTGGTTCCTAGCAAATTCAGCCTGTCCCTTCTGGGAGCAAAGGGAGGATTTTAAATGGCAAATTAGCATTCAGATGAGAGGCCACATTGGAGGTACAGAGCTGCTACACAGTACAAACACACGGAATGATTATACTGTTGGAACAATTACAACTCTTTTTTTTTCTTTTTTTCTTCTTCTTTTTTTGGCATTTCTCTGTTATTATGAAAGGTATCAGAGAGACAGACAGGAAGTACAGGTCAGAGAGAGGGGACGACCTGCAGCAAAGGGCACGGGTCGGTCGCCGAATATTTAGAACTCTTGAGGGAAACCCAATGATTCGTGTAAGACAACTTACTGTGTCAGTCTACAGCAGTGACAGAATGAACCATCGCTATGTTCAAAATCACAAATCGATATAAAAGCTTCTGTTAGCAACAAGTTTGGAATGACTAAAAGGCCTTGCAGGAGAACACTGAGACGATAAGGTTTAAAATGTGAACGTGAACAAAATTTTACAACATAATATTTGGTGTCTACACTATGTTGTCCCTCAATTTCTGAAAATATTTTCACATTGCAGACTAAAATGACTAATTTCTTCTACTTACACATGACACAAATCTGTTTTCTCCACAGTGTAAACAAACTAAACCTGCATACTTAGATTTGAATCGTATCCTATTCTAAATATCTGTGCACACATGTGGGGCTTTAGGGCGGAGCTGAAGACATTTACAGGTCACCAACAAGCACAAAGGTGAAGCCTTAAAGCTTCACCAACTCATTAAAAACACATTTATTGCACGGTATGATGAAATCATCATTATGTCCTGACAGGCATCCACAAATTAAGTGATCTGTAAAACATTTTGTGTCTCTGTACGTACCATCATTCACCACAAGGGGAGTCACTACTGCTGCTGTCAATCAGGATTTGACAGGGTGAAAAATATTGGATCGGACTAAAAATATCACAATTGCATTTTAAGCCCTGGAATGTAAACATAGAAATGGAATATGGAACAATAACAACTTAACAAAATAACTCAGTTTAATACAACAACATGAGCTGCAGCCTCTAAAGTTACTACCATGTTGAATTCACATATCAGACGGTGACAATGGAAGGCTGGAACAGTGTTGTTCACGATGACAGATTTATCACAGGGCAATAGTGATGGATTGTACTGTAGAAGGTGTTCTTGTGTTCATAATCAAGAAAATCTGACACTGATGTGAGATAACTCCTCGCGTTGGTCGCGCAAATCAACCTGCTTTAAAACCAAGTGTTGTTTAAGAAGTATTCTATGTCCACAGTGTGTAGATTAAAAAGCGACTGATTTCGATGGAGCTGGGATGACCTAGAAGATTCAACACAGGCTGGAGTCACAAACTTGTTGACGTGAGTCCTGAAATAATGAAAAGAAAAATATTTTAGACTCCACTCGGATTCCACTGACTTGTGACTTCAATCGGGCCAAACATAAAAAAAAACAAACATGCAGTTATTCAACATTATATTGATTTTAGTGTCACGTTGAATTCATAAAATTGTATCTGGACATTTTATTTATTCATTATTTATATACAGTATTTAAGTGGATTTTTTTATTCATTTATAATTCATAACACTACACAATAGCACTACTATATATACCTACAAATAATAGAAACTTTTAAATTAAGAAGCGTTCATGATTTGTGTACAGTGACAGCAAATTATTACTTTTAATTCTGTATGGAGTGTATTATGACTCGCTTTTGACTTGGATTGGATCTACTTGTCAGTTGAGATTCATGACTTGTTTTGTGACTTATTACTTACTATGAACTGCTCCTCCCTCCTGTACGTTGTACTGATGCAGAATAGACATAAAGCTACTTCACGTGTTCTAATTTAAATCTGAGGTTAATAAAATCGCATAAATTTCCATTCTTCACACAACTGTCAGTTTAACAACATGTTATTATATGAATAATTAGAAGACCGAGATGATATCTTTATTCGTCATTCTGTATTTTCACACGCACTGAAATTCATCCTATGTATTTAATCGCTTTAACTATGAGGAGCAGAGGGCAGCTCCTGTGCAACGCCTGGGGACCAGATCAGATCTACGGCCTCCTGCCTTGGTCAAGGGCAATGGCAGGAGCGATTAGCCTAACGCATGTGTTTTTGTTGGCGGGGGAAACCATAGCACCTGGAGGAAACCCACGCAGACACGGGGAGAACATGCAAACTCCACACAGAACTGATTTAAAAACGGCACCTGCACAAATTGTGAGTGAGGCCAAGTATAGTTGCTTTCCATGAATGCACAATCGTATATAACATTTGATCGTGTGAAATCTACGTCAAGTATCCCCAGACAAGATGTAACAAAATATATGAAAACAAAGATTATTAATTATTCTGTGATTATAATGAGCCCGGTGTTTCCACAGCAAGGATGTTTTTACAAACAATAAGCAAATGGAGAGACGGGGTAAGTATGCAAATCATGAAAAAGGCAGATTCAATTTTGCAGACGCAAATAAATTCATTGACTGAACAATACATCCATTCAAGTAGAAAAACACAAATACAAAAACGCGTGCACGCACACACACACACACACACACACACAGACTTGCTCCTTGATTTTTAGACTCCACTCTGGCTTTTATAATGAGTGAGTGGATGGTGGCTGATGCAGATGCAGAGTGTGTGCAGGCGGAGAGGCCCGCTGGTCTCCGGCTGGTTTATTGTGTGTTCTCTGTGAGATACAGGTCTTCATTAGGAGACGAGCTGAGGGGCTTTTGTGTGTGTGTGTGTATGAATCACTATGGTTTATGCGGCTTTTGCACCACTAATACGCCACTATGTCAGATGGAGTCTGTTTTAGTGCGAGCCTTTATGGGGGTAAATTGGTGTGGAATAGGACAGTGAAGCACTTTAGCAGCACTCACCTTCCCCTCACCCCTTTTAACTTATTAACTTATATTAACTCATTTTAACCTGTCAACAGGCCTGCATCTGGATTACAAATAAATCACACTAGTGGCTGTCTAAGAGTGTGTAGCTGGGTGCAAAATGTGTTTACCTCTGTGCAAATCCACACACTAAAGCTTTTTACCTTCTAGTCACTATTAATGAAGCCAATCTCCATTTTGACTGTGTGATCACTTTTTAATGCACTTGAGTGGTTTTTAAAGTGCAATCAAATGTTAATTAAGGGCTGCTGGGTTTTCTTTGGACCATAAATGCGCGCTGCCTCTTTTCCCTTTGTGCATGTTTTCACTATAGAGACATGAGCGCGAGTCAATTGTTTAATGCACCTGCAAGACGGCGCTCAGGGAACTGCATTTCTTTTAAAGGACAGAAATGGAAGGGAAACAACGTGATGGAGGCTCGGCCTTTCAAAGAATTTGCAATGATTAGTTGGTCTTTGAGTGATGGTACAAATTCAATCAGTGCATACGCACACACAGTGTATGTACTGATTGAATGCTACAGTGTAGCTGCATCAGCATATTTGCTTTAACAAATATGTTTAATTTTACATTGAAAACAGCAGAAAATGACCAAAATATTGTTTTGCACCAGGCTTGCAAGTTATGAAATAAAAACAGGACCACCAGGGGCTCCAAATCAGGGCCTCCAAACCAGGGGCTCAGCTTCCGTCAAACAATGTGGAATTTTACATGAAAGGACGACTCGGTGCTCCTGCAATAAACAACAACAACCATGATGAGTGATCAATGATTTCAACATGGGACGGAGTGTATCTGAGTGATGGGACAGCTTCTCTGTCCACCTTTTCTTAAAACACAGAGCTCTAAAACACTCTAAAGTAGAGAATTAAGTTTTCGTTTACTGTGGGTCTTCAAAAGAGGCAGCTCATTTGTTGCCTTTTACCACGGATAACTGATATCACACATCAACTGATTAAAAGGAAACTTTACATAAATAACATAAAGGGAGGTTTATAAAGAAATGAATGATGCAATTTATGACATGACAAATATGTGTATATTTAATGATAAGCAATAATAGTAAGCAATAGTTTGTTCAGAATACGGCAAGTATTATATGTATATATATGTGTGTACATATATTATATTGAATACGAGCCGGAAATTAAAATGTAGAATATTTCCTAGGAATATGGATAAATTTGTTTTAAAATGTAATATTTCAAGAAAGCTCTTCTGTCATGGTGTGGTAGGTAGCCGGGGCCATCAAAGTCTACTTTTGTACAAAAGCACGTTAAACATCGATTTCACGCAAATCAGAGCACAATATCAGTTTTTAATGATAGGAATAAGCACTCCTTCACACTGATACTCTTGATGTGCTCATCCATTTTCCAAAGCATTAAAATGTTAGTTTACCATTTTTGTAAACATTCGGCCTATGCATGTCCTCACCTGGTGTACTTTCTCCTGTGTGCTGATTAAGGAATGAGCTGTGTGCATTCAGCAAATAATCTATCTATGTTGACATCCTGTGTATGTTTAAAGACAATCTTGACTTTCATAGTTTGGTTTAGGCTGTTCGGGGACATATTCAAAACAAAATGCTAAAATGCCGTGGTGCGGCCCTAGGATTCATCATCTACAAACTCTGGCAATTGTGTGCAATGTCTCATTGTAAGCTTCACACGGCGGTATCACCGCAGAGGCGATGTGTACGGAAATGCGTTTGTGCTCACATGTGTAATTGTAAAACACAGACGCGTTGAAGAAACGGGAGGAAACATTGCCCTCTTCATCCTCTCTGCACTGCAGATTGATAAATGTGGGACACCAAAGAGGAAAGTGAAAAATCAAATCATGTGTGTGTTCCCCTAATGAGGTGCTGATTGAACATTTCAGTGGGGAAACATGTCGTCATTAGTCTGTGCGCGCCAAAGCAGCATTTAAAAGAAACTTCACAACGGGAAAAAAAGTAATTACAATGGAGGGGAGCCAGGAATAGCTGCGAAGCATCAATTCAAACATAATCACCACAATTACTGCTCCTATTGCGCTGCTGTTACATACTGGGTTACATTCTGATTGTTTTGGGGAAGAAGTTTTATTTGTGTGGATATGATACATTTTTCCAGACTCCAAACGGGTCCCCACTGCCAGATTGGTCTCGGAGTTTGAAGCGAGACATTTAGAATGTGGATGGAACATCATTTTGTGTTGTTAAGAGGATTAACTGAGAGTGTTAAGAAACTTGTGCAATAATCTACTAAGATTCGTCAATCTGTTTACCGTTTAAGCGTTGGAGTTATCAGGATACGATCATACATTTATTCAACACGGACAGATGTTTCATCAAGAAGATGCCCGTGTAGTGGATTAATGCAGCCTGAATGCCTTCGTGGGGGCTACAAGCTGGATAATACAGCTTCAGTAGTCATAATATCACATCAAAACGATCAGATTGGAGCCAGAATAAAGCATTTACTCATATCCTACTATCATATTATTTTCTAAATCTAATACATTTCACAGCAGCGACAAATAAACGAAACTTCCTCCGACTCCCTTCATACAATGCCAGGCAGAACAACATTGAATGAGAGTGCTAATCTGACCCCATACAGGATAAGGTCAGATAAGCACCCGAGACAGAACAAACAAACAAACAAACACGTCTAGTTCTAATAAATTCCAGTTCTAATCTTTAATGTTGCTGCACTCCTGTGGTGAAACACTTCATCTGGATTTGTCCCTTCCTACCTACTTTGGAAAAGGATCAGGCGGCACAGTGTGAGGCATCAGTGCCCACCGGGTGTGCAAACTGCAGCTGTTCACCGACAACACCTATCCAACCCAACAGAGCTGGGGAGGATCTCCAGAGAAGACACTCCCACAATCCCCAAAAGTGTGGCAGGTTTGTCGCTTCATACATAAATGAGCTCAGTGTGCTTCGACAAAGTACTCAGTAAAGCGTGTGAATACTGATAAATACCTTCTGAAGGCGCTGCAGAAACAACTGAGGCTACGGACCGCCGACAGGAGCCAAGAAACCCACGTCAAGGGACACCTTTTAAGATCATCATATATAAACAAATGTGGTGTGGGAACATTAAAATATCACCAATGTGTAGCTCAGATGATGTGGATTCAGCAGAATAAACACTTTGGACATATTTTCCCAATTATAGATGCAGATATTGACTTTATATCGGCACAAAAAAAATTGCAAATCAGAAAACTAGTAACTGTATAGGAGCGTAGTATTTGCATTAAAATAACGATGAACTGTTATCGTTCCTGTAATCAGAAAAGACTTTGGACACCAGCTTGTGCTATGATGATAAAATTCAGCTAATATCTAACAATTGTTCAAATTATTCTAAAGCTCTTATGTCACAATCGAAACAGACTAGAGTTGGGTTATATTTTAAGTAAATATGGGTTCAAAGTTGAAACTATGGGACAAGAGATGAATTAAACCAGAAGTTGGGTAATCAATGTGGTCACGGGGGGATAGAAGCGCAAGGTGTGTGCGTGTCTGTGTGTGTGTGTGTGTGTGAATGCGTGTCTGTGTGTGTGTGCCATCCATCTCCCAATTTGGCACCTGCTATAATGGACTCGGGGGAGGGAATGAAAAAACGGGGTGCTGCTTCTCTCCCCATCACGTCTCCCTCCACATTCCTCTGCAGTGACAGCTTGATCTCTCTCTCTCTCTCTCTCTCTCTCTCTCTCGGTTGCAGCACGGTGACACGATGGGCCTGTTAAGTCGGTCCGTCTCTGTGAGGAGATGGGAGGCAGGGACGTTGTGGGGGAACAGGGAAGCGCGGAGGGTCCCAGATACGGAAAAGCCTGTCTGACCTCACCACAGAGAGCAACTTGTCATTAGGCAGCAGCAGCAGCATGTCACTGATCAGACCCTTTAATCCTGAAGACACAGACATACAGGGGCACAACCAACAGCACATTCAGACACACACACACACACACACACACACACAGCAGAAAGAGTCAGATTTAGTCATTTACATTACATCTTCTCCTTTACCAACAATGATGTAATCAGTTATATTTCTAAACCTGCTTGTTACCATAGCAGCAATGAAAGAAGGAAACACACCCACTCAAATGCAAATGGCTCTGCCACTGAATTAATGCTTACAATTTTATTTTAATCTGTTAACAGTGCAGCTCTGCAGATTTTGATTGTAGCAGTAAAATAGAATAAAGCAGCCAGTCAGACCTCTAGTAACTGTATAGGAGTGTAGTATTTGCATTAAAATAACTATAAACTGTTATCGTTCCTGTAATTTCTCAGTGAGTTAAAGTGGATTGTCACAAAATGAAAGCTTATAATTGCTACTTATGGCTCGGTTGCATTGTAATAGATTATTAAAAGCTAACTAACTCTGTGGCCAAAAGAGAACTTTCACTATTACCTTTACCACAACGGCATTGTAAAATAATAAAGTGTAATAAATGAAGTGGAAAATAGCGTTGAAGATGTTTCACCATTCACCCGAAAGGCTTCTTCAGCTCACGGTGGGGTAAAAGATGTCGTCATTGGATCACACCTGGCAGGTCTGCACGCTGTGACGGTGTGGATGTGATTCAGCACCAGTATGATCACATTCTCATCGTCGTCAGGACGTTCGGAGAGTGTTTCTCCAGTTTCATGTTTCATCTCTGACTTAATCCTCACACATACAACTGTGATGCTGCACTTCAAATTCCATGACTTTTCCAGGATGATTATGCCCACAAGAACCCTCAACTCTTACCAAAACTAGCTAATCCCTCTCCTTCACTACAGAAAGTGTTTTACTGTGTAGGTTGGTGGTGAGTTCACGCCTGGCCCGTGAATCAAAATATCACAACATTGAAAGACCACGATCAGGGTAGCCGGGCTCACTTGTTATAACAAAGATGATGATAGCGAGTATCTGAGAGTGTCTGAGTCCGGCTGCTGTTCCTCTGCACCGACCGGAGTCATCGTTACCTCGCAGATCGCTACACCTCTGCTAGGCCAGAAGTGTTATGAGTGTCTCTACAGTACAATGTAAATGGATGGAAAATTGATTCAAAAGGGCCGGATGAATGGATACTTCTGTGTTGTAAAAAGTATTTTGTTGAGCTTGTCCTCATCTTCCAAAAGAGCTTTAAGCTCCGTCAGGAAATGTTTGTTTTTGTGTGCCTCTCCAGCCCTTTCAGGTGTTGTATAAACTTGACGTGAATAATTTATTGTCATAATTTGTAGCCCATCATCCATTAGTACGTAGTTAAGCAAGTATTATTTATAGTACAACGACTTGGCTAATTAAGCCAAGCGTAAATGTACATCATAAGCAGGTAATTTTTAATGCACAAAGGCTTTCCTATTGGTCCCTGATAGCTTGGATGTGACTTGCGTTTGTTCTTCCAGAGTGTAGTCGAGTCACAAATCCTCTCTAACTGCCTGTGTGCCAGAGTCAGCACAACATCATTTCCCCTCTGAATGTGCCATAAAAATGTCACCAGCAGCACAAGGGCCTAAAAAATATTCTGTTGCTAAACGGGAATGGTACAGTGATGAAAGTGTGTGTCTATGCGCTGGAGCTACAGCTGCTATTGGCCTTAACAGCCTGTTTAATAATCACACTGATTACTGTAGCTTCCAACTGTGTGTATGTGTTTGTGAGCAGTAACAGTTGGAAATCTTCTCTGGTGATACAAAACTGGATGTGTGTGATGTTGAGAAAAGCGATGTGAGTGTGTGTGTGTGTGTGTGTGTGTGTTTCTGGCAGGGCTGACACAGTGCGTGTGTGTGTGTAATGGGAACAGCTGGCTGAGGGAATGAGTACAGAGGGAGAGGTGATGGATGCGAGTGGAGCTCCTGTGACAGATGAGCTAACAGGTGTTCACTACAGCCCTCAGAGAGACGCTATTTATGAGCCGGAAAAGACAGCCAGACGCAGAGCACACCACACCATGGGCCCACTCCATGCAAAAACACCTCTTAGATCTGCACAACCTTACTTTGTAACAAGCTCTTAAACACAGCAGCCTGCAGACGACTTTTAGTTTACGGAGAGCATCAGTAGAAGCACTGAGGCTTTTCTTGATTTCCCTTTTAAAAATTAATAGCATTGTTTGATGGCGTAGCCTGGGAGAAAGAGCAACGTATTCATCCAAATCATGAAGTATACACCCGGCACACACTCGTTTGTACAGCGATAGATTTAAAAAAATGTGGACTTAATGGTATTCTAGAGTTTTGAATCAGACAGACTTATTGGACAGAACAGATTCTAATCGGACTCAAATAAAAGTTTAACATGCATGACTCTGGTTGCGTTTGTTTTGTTCACGTAAATGATAATAAATTATAGCAAAGGAATTTCAGAGTGACACAGACATTAAACCTTTCATGCATCAATGACCTGCACCTGGCTCCATCATCTTCATCACTTTGTAAGACAACTATCTTTTAACACCTTTTTAAGTCTAACTGTCTAACTGTAACTTATGTAGCAAGACACAATGAAAAACCAAAACATGAAGATGTGCGTTGAATAAATTTATTTTTATTATTCAGCAAAAGCAATATAGATAAAATACCTTGCTGACTTATGTCTACTGTATATGCTTGTTTTTCTACACATATTCACTTGGAAGGCACTTTAGAAATGAGACTTTGGGACAAAGTTGAGGTTGGAAAGAACAAGGAAGCATGAAATATAGCAACATGTACGACTACATGAGGTGAATGACTAGTTTGGTATTACAAAGCTTCCTAATCTAATGGCAGTATGTCAGAGTAACAATCAATGTTCCTCTCCTGAGACTTAAGTACAGAAGTTTGATAGAAAACTTTCCACATTCTCTATTGTTGTGTTGGCTGTCAGCTCTTAGAGTATTGTATTGTACTACCGTACTTAATGACTACTAACTGGTTCATAGTTGTGTTCCGGTTAACAGAGCAGGTGTGAGATATGATGAGAGGAACAGAAGGTTTTTAATTGGTGACACGTCTGACGCCTTCTGTGAGTGTGTGTGAGATTTAAAGGGGATCATCACATGAAGAATTTCACAAGTTACTGCTGTGATACAGGACGCTTCTGTTCTCCCAAAGCACGTGTGGAGCTGATCCTGCTCCTTCATATCTTCCAGTTTATTCTATAATGAAACAAGTATTCATGTGTGATCAGCGTTGTTCAAGTCTTAATTCGGATGAAAGTGCAATGTCTTCTGTCCTGTGCTGCAGAAACAAGTGAAATTCTTTAAGTGGCCTTCCCCTTTACCTTTACTGAAGGATTTAAATCTTGGGAGGGGATAGGCGGGGGGTCTCTATGCCTGCGCGAGGGCTTGTTTGAGATCTCGGAGCAGCATGGACGCCATGACGCTCTTCTCTGTGTTGATGGTGAGCAGGGCAGTGGAGGACTCCTTCACTTCCAGAGATACCAAGACCAGGGCTCCGCTGCTCACTGTCCTCCCTGCAAACCTACAGGAGAGCAACAGCATGGGGATCAGGAAATACATAAGGACACGAAGGAACATACAGATAATATAAAAGAAATGTAATCAGGTCATAACGTTTACATGGAATACGGCTTGCAAATGAACCAATTCTGATGATTTACTCACACGCAGCACAGATTGGATGAATGATTGGTAAAAAAGACGTTTGAAGCACACCGATATGTGGAAACACATCTGGTATATATTGTACATTTCCTTGTGTATTTCAAAACACAACACTCTTCAACTCTGTCCACAAATGAGCAACGGAGTCATGATCACTGCTGCACATTCAAAGGAGCAATTAACATTTATCTGCCTGAAAACACAATTATATCATTGGGGACCTGTAAAGATCCTACAAGAAACAATAACTTAATTATTTCTGCCATTGCGTTTTTTTTCTTCATTTTTTTCACTAGCTCTTATTTGTGCCGATTGCTACCTTTTGCTGAACTCCATCCCATTTTGGTATCTAAACACAGGTAGACATTTTAAAAATGAGCAAACACGGTGTAAAAACTAATTACATATTTTTAAAAAAATATAAATAATAAATATATTATTAATCAGCACATTCACACAGTAACTCATCTCTAAATGAAACCCAATTTAGAAATGAGAAACAGGTGCATGAAAAGAATAGAAAAGCTTATGAGATACCAGAAGATGCTTTTCAGAAATTAACTGGTGATGGACAGGCTGGTTTTGCATTTAGTTGTCAGCGTTTATTTTGACCTATATAATTGAGAAAAAGAAATGGGAGCAAAAAAACAATTGCATATTTCACTGAGTTGAGGGGAAGACGAGACAGAACACACACCTGTCAAATTTAACAAATGGACATGATAGAGAATTATATCAAATTTGTATTAGCTTGTACGTTGTTGAGTTAATGGTCATATTATGAATAAATGTTTTTATATTGAAACGCACCATTTCAAAAACTATTGTATACATATATGTAATGTAAGTGTTGATTTCTACATTAACAATTATGCTGCTTACTACTACTATGTTGCTTTCCTGTTTTTTTTTTCCTACTTAAAGTAATAAGTAATGTAGCACGTAATAAGTAATAATATAATTATTGGAATAAAATAGGAAAAATAGCAAACCACAAGAAAATGTAACTTTACAGATGTGAACCAAGTCTACACAGTTAAAAAAATGTCCTTCATCTGGTTCCTTTTCACACATTTTTATTTTACCTCATCTAGTAGAATTTTACCGATGTGGTGCATATTGTTGTTTTTGTCTTTCTGAACAGCACACAGAAATGCCTGAACTATGACACCAAAAAAAAAAAACTATAACAAAGAAGAAGAATCTAAAAAAAAGAGATGAAAAATTAATGTGTCTGAAAAAAAATCACAGACAGACGGTCTTGCACACATCACTCCCACAAAACCATAAATCCTCACATTAGAAAATTCTCCAACACCTCAAATCTTTAAATGGCCCTAAATTAGTGAACGTGTGAGAAAAGGGGAAAACGATGCGACAGGAAATGCAGCAATTCACGCTACAGACAGTCTATTATCCCAGCAGACTAAAGAGCCATTAGGGGTGAGACACGCCCTTTGTGACCGTCAAACAGAATTTACTCTGTTTTTATGGACTGTGGATGTCTATGAGCATGTGGGAGCCTTGGGATAAGTCTGGGGGACACCGTGTCCCACCCGCTCCTTCTGGGACGTTGGGAGAATTCTCAGTTCATCGTTTCCTTGGATACCGTCCCTACAGACTCGAGGCAAATCTGGGCGCACATGGTCCCCATTGAGAGTGCTAACTAGAGATAGACAGGGGCTATGACCCAGCGTGACCCTCTTTGAGGGCGACAGTGCCGAACTGGGCCCCCTCTCCCACTCCCCCTGCATCTCTGGGCCTCACGTGGCCAACTCCCAGCCATCTGCCTCCATTTAGCACTACATCCACGGAACAAAGACCCCCCATGGCATCTTGCTCAGGCCTGACAAACAGCCTACAAAGAGCCCCACTTAGGCCTGCCTAAAGCCTGTGAAGAGCCCCCGCAGGCTGGCCTCCGGACAGGCGCTGTCACAAAGCCGCGCGACGCTCAACGATGGGAGTGACGAGCACGTCCACCAATTAGCACACACACATTAAGGAAGGGGAGGGGGGATATTAAGGGGAAACGCACACACTGCGAGCCCACAAAGCCAATGTGTGTGGGTGTGTCTCTGGGGAGCTGCTAAATTACCATCAACAGAGGAGAGGGAGTTTATCAGGGAGCTCTCAGGGAGAGGAGAGAGAGTCCTCCTCAGGCTTAATTAAAATATTAGCCACTTCAGCAGGAAACACAAGCCATTGAGGAAGAGGATTAATTTCTGTCAAAAACGCCAACCCCATTGCTCTGCCCTTACTCCTCTAAATAATTCAGCGGTTGCGTATTAATTCAAATTACTAATTGTGGACATTCAGGAAGTGTCCAACCTTTACAAAACCACCACAATAATACAGCTATTCATTCTAGAAACAACAGAATGTTCATATTCTCGTTTCAGACCGACTCGTATTGCTCCAGGCCATTCTGCGTACGAACACATGTAAACACGCTCATACAGGCTTTTTTCTCCCCTTCGTATTCACACTGTCAGCAGCCTAAGGTGTCTATGTGGTCCCTGTGGTTTTGCTAATGGATTTAGGATATAAATCTATCATTTACTCAGCCAGTTAACACTACCCTCAGGCTGCTTTCATTTCGTCTCAGGAGACCTCATGCTGCCGTGAGCCTTTGTTTGTGTGCGGCAGTATACACGAGAGAAGAAAGCAAGAGTGTGTTTTGATTGCTTTTCTCTTGTGTGTCTGCATGTTTGGGGCAAAGAGCAGATCGAGATCTATAGCCCGACACAAAACTGGTGCATTTTTAAGGAGTAAAAGGGAAAGCTTAAGGACTAGCGGGCCTTAAACGGGACATTGGTATTCTCCTGCACTCTTCACATACTGGGCTAAACACCGGATTAATTGCGGTGTATGGAAAGAAAAGCAAAGCATAACCCCTGGACTGAGAGCAGGCGGATTGGCATCGATCGGCAGGGCTGCGGCTAAGCATCACTCTCCAATTATCTGTGATTCTCCTCAGTGCAGAGAGCCTGTGTGTGCCATCTGCCTCCCCTCCGCCCTGCCACTGCAAACACAAAGTGGGCTTCACCTTTACAGTCTCCCACACGCACTGGAGACACAGGCCACAGAGATTCAGCCCCGCAACCCAGAATCCAGGACTTAACCTGCAAACTGCACATCCTCACCTGAATCTAAAGCAAAGACTCGACAGTATGAGTGAAAATGAACGTTCTCTTGGATGGTAAGTGGCGTGGCATCAAGTCATCTTTGATTCGATGACAATAGGGCGCTCAAGGATTCTGCAGCGAGGAACAAGAAAACAACCAAAACGCGCTGCATTTTCACAGGCGCTTTCCTAAACTCAGCATCAGAGGCCAAAGTGTGGCAGTTGTGGCTGGGCGCTATTGTTCCATTCTGGTTGTTGGACAGGTGGACAAGTGGAGGAGTGTCCTTCAACTGAGTGGTCAGTGAGGCCAGACCAGAGCCGAACACAACCGAGCAGATCAGACCAGGCAGATGGCCAGAGCTATTAGCCCCAATTAGAACCAGGAACCCTCCACACATCTCCAGAGCGTGGCCATACGGACACATCACAACAGCAGAGAGGAAGAGAGAGGACAAACACACCGCAGAAGGCTGAGAAAACAGGGACTCAGACAAAAAGTTTCTAATCCAACCAAGATTGCAGAACATGGAAAATTAAAACATCAAATCTGCTTAAAGATGATTGTTCATTCGTATCTTCTTTTCTGTCTTTAATATATCCGCATTATTACAGTTCAACTGAACACTCTGGATCAACTAAACACAGATCGCAATCTCCACAATACAGAAACCAGACATTTTATTATTCATCTTATAAATGATAGTCAATTAAAATATAAATAGGAACAAGAACTCAACTTCGGGGAAAAGTGGAAAACTCATAGTGTTTAGAGAAACATAATTAAATTGCATCAAAGTGTAAAGTAAAGAGAAAGCTCAGCTTATAAATCATGGGCTTTGGGTTTTTTTTCCTCATTTCTTTTTTTGAAAATTAGTCTATAACCAGTGGAATTGGCAATGCATGCAAAATTCGATCAAATTTGCTTTCAAACCGACTGAAAAATAGAGCACATTTATTCTATTCCGCCTGTTTAGACATAAACAAGAACAGCGTTTTCTACATTTGCTTTCCTGCTTGATTTATTGCCATCCTCCTTTCCAGCAATCAATTTCTGTGTTTCAGTGGCATCCCCCTCCGCTTGTCCCAGACGCCGTTTGGGAAAAAGCAGTGCTGCACCCTGCTGATAAACAAAGGGACTGCAGGAATGCAGAGCGTTGGAAGACAGGCTGTTACTTTGTTACACCTCTGTTAACACAATGAGATGGAAACTTGAGAACATTACACTTAATGTTTATCCTGAAATTCTTTCTCTACGTTAAAGCAAAACCCAACTTCTGCAAAGGAGATCTTTTTCTGAGCTCCTGCCTGGAAAGCAGTTTCCCTAGAGAGATCAGACCCAACGAATGGAGGTGACCTCACACATCACATCTAATTCTGAGCCCTCTCCACAGTTAGCCCTCATTGGGTATATCCGATCAGATCAGCTCAGATCGATTGCTCTGCTCTGTTTTATTCAAAGTATGTGCACTGTCAATACACAAAAACACCGTGACAACGCGCCAGGTAAACGCTAAACTTGTGTATATTCCTTCACCAATATCCTGGCAGAATCCAAAACAAAACAGAACCACTGATTTAACACAGCACTGTACAAAAGAAGCTGAAAAAATAAAGATAATAATAAGAGCAATCTGTACCAAACAATGATTCAATCAGCTCCTTAATTAATGTAATTAAAACTATAAGCTGTGTAAGTCACTGCTGACAAATTATAGACACAAACGGAGACATTTTACAGGTGTTCCAGGGAGAAAACGCGCATTGTGTGGTGTCCAATTGAAAGTGTGCACTACCTTGCCGTACCGATCGTCATCATGACACGAGAGGATGGGGTGTCATTGTAAGAGCAAAGGACAATGTTGGGACACTGACTTCATCTTAAGTCATCACAGATGCGTGAGAGAGATTGATAGCTTGGAGTCATTTATACTATTGGTTATTCTGAATGAAGTATGGGCTTATTGGACGAAGGTCTCTCCTACCGGCTGACATTGATTTCCACTCACTCTTCCAGCTCTCTGTGCCCTTGTGCTTGTGTCTCTCTTTCCTTTTCACTTTCATTTCCTCATTGTCTCTCACATGTATGTCTCAGTGTCTCCTATGTGTTCTCATTTTCCTTCAGTTTCTTACATGACATTCTGACACTTTAGAATTGACCCCACAATACGATTATCATCCAAAGAAGACAGAGAAATGTCCAAACGGCGCAAGGTATAAGGACAAAAGAGGGATGAACAAGAGTACAGAGCATGTTGCATTGGGACAAAGAGGAAGTGAAAGACAGACAGCAGTGCGGAAGGAGAGACAGATGGGGGTGCAGAGATGAAGCGAAAGAGAGACAGAGCAGGAAACAGAGGGAGAGAGGGAGGTGTAATTATCTATCAGGTGTTCGGGTGTGCGTGACAGAGGAGGAAGCTCATTAGCACACTCTGTGTACACCAATTACACAGGCAGGCGTCTCTGGGCATTCCCCTGGCATGTCTGAGTGAGGGACACACAACAATTCCACTAAAACTACACAGAAACCACACTAATAATGGCCCTGCTTTGTGCAGACAGACTGACAGGACTAATACAAAACAAAAATCCAATGTGTGCATCACAAAGTTACACGTAAACCTGCGGTCAAACTGTATTACTTGGTATTTTTTAATGGGGCTGGCCCCGTACTGTTTTGGGTTTTTGCATGATTTGTTACGATGGTACTCATCTGTCACACCCATGTTTGGACAATGGACGCAATGAGCAACCGTCTCTAATACGTACATACAAGGGTGCTAGTTAACGCTGTCTGAGGCAGACTTTATGCGCAGGACTTGGTAACGTTTGCTTTGGCTAGCTAGTGTCGCAATGCATCAACTAGACATTATACTATTCACCTGGCAGAATGAAGCAGATTTGGCCAAATGTGAGTACTAGTTCAGAAAAAAAACTATAAAACTACAAATACTTGAAACCTTAAAATGGATAAATGACATCATTCTGATATTAAACAGATATGAAACATTTTATGATTGTACTTTGTTAAGAGTATGAACATGCATTAAAATAGTTATCTGTTTATAAATAAACAATCAACAAATCATACAGTGGAAATATTTCACTGTTCAATAATTTTACATATGTGAAAGCTGCAATCAAAATCAGATTAAAAGATCTTGTGTGTGTTTCTGTGTACCTGTGTAAATTGTCCTGACTGGATGAAACCACTCCCATGTTGGCCACAGAGAGGACATGCTTGCTGATGGTCTGGCTGACGGCGTTTTGTGCTTCCATGGTGATGGTTGCCACGGTCTCATTCATCCCCAGAAGTTTACCTGAATGGGTGAAAAATATTTACATCAACCAAATATTTATTCAGGCCAAAGCTGAATTCTGCCTGCTTGATTTATACATTTCATAATTCATCTTTGTTTACCACAGCTTAACGTAATTATGGTTCCTTGCAAAGAGATATGAAAAAAACATTATATGCAGTAGTAATAATAAACTACAGTAAACGACAAAAGTATAGTGCAGGAAAACAGAAGACTGGTTAATTTACATGTACTCTAAACTTTTTGTCGGTGCAGACATTGAGACAAAGAGAGGGATAGAATTATTGGGATTCTGTTGAATATGGATGACTCGTTATCAAATCACCTTATAAAGAAAAGTGTGAGCGGAATGCTTCAGCTGATTGTAAGCATTTGAGCAAATTGACTTATAATTCTGTAATCTATGTCTGTTACTCAGAGCTGTTTTGTGGTGTTCATGCTGCATTTTGAAAGAAATTCATTTATCGTCTAAATTGGATTAGAATCAAAGTTTGAAGATGCATGTAAATATAGTGACTATTCGAACACTAGACAGGCACTCCTAAATATACGACACAGCTTTTTACGCTTTGAATGAATAAAATGAGGGTATCTGAACTGTAAAAGGGGTTTCCTCCAATAAAACCAATAGAGGTGCTAAAAACATTCAATTTAAGGCAAAGCACCAATTCATGAGCACTTAGTAATCAGCAAGAATTTGAAGGAAAGAATAGAGATAAATATGCAAGTGAGGCAAAGGGAAAAGAGGTCTTAAAGGCAAATATAATGAAAACCTGTTAACTGAAAGAATTAATTAACTTCACTCAATTGGTATAAAGGACCAATTTGCTAAAGAGAGAACGGGAGGTCTACCAAACCTGCTACTCTCTTCTATTCAGTCCTCCTTATTCAGTCTGAGTGCACACTGAATTCAGCGGGGCTTAAAATACAGCGAATGAAGATTAATTAAAGCAGAGGCGACATTTAGCAGACACTTGGAGCACACAGATTGTGAGGATATGAGCATGCTCTCAACTCTCAATGGTTGCCACAGTTATGTAGCTCTACAGGTGTGAGTGCGTGTTCGGCGTTCATGTGTGTTTGTATGCTCGTATGAAGGAAATGCCATAAAGTGCTTCACAAGAGCCTCCGAGCTTTTATACGCTTCAACAACAAAGTGAGCAGATGTTTACTGGAAGAAAGCCATTACCGGATGCATTTGGAAATCATTCCTTCTGAATGGGATTTCTAAATATCTGCTTATGAAAGACAAGAAAAACACTAACACCGTGCTATGTGCATCAATTCTCCAATTTTAACACCCACACCTTAGTCACTGACAGTTACATTGTGATTATTATTGTGACTGTAAATTATATTTTCACGGTTGCAAAATTACGACAAAATGTTAATTGTTTACAAACTCAATGACTTTTTCATGTGTGGTATAATAAGTAAAGTAGAACAAAGAATCAGAAACTTGTAAGATCACCACACCTGCACCAAGTCAAGGGAAAGCAAATTAGTCAAATTTGTTATTTTTCAGAGGCTTAAAAGTGAAAACCAGTTAATTTTTTATTTTATTTTAAGCTTGAAAAACATATTGGCAAATTCCAGTTTAATTTTCCAAGGCCCCAGTATGCTTCAAACTACAACTTCCAAGACAATAAGAGGACTTAGACGTCTCAAGAGGCCGTGATTCAGGTTCATTTAGTGTTCTCTGTGTCTCTGTGTCTGTGTCATTTTCCATTTTCCATCTCCTTTTCTTTGCCTATCACTAAATAAACCACTGCCTGTTCATGGCTGGATTCTTTAACCATCAATGCAGCAACAGGCAGCCACGGTGACCACTCTGTAACCCCTTACCAGAAAGCAGAGGGAAAAAAGAACTCGAGTTTTGAAGTACTACACTATGAACTGTGCTCTAGAGATGTCATATTGAAAAAACGGTTTTGATTAAGAAGAGGGATATTTACAAAAAAGGGGTTAGTGAATTTGAGAAAGAGAAAAGAAAGAGGGCAGTGTTGAAGCATCCATAGACAAAACAGTTGTACAGGAGAAACTGGGATAAAAATACGTAGAACTGAACAGGAGAAAATAAATAAACATACAAGCTGACCTTTTGTTTTAAAGAGGAGCGTCAATTCATCACTTAATGCGGCTGTCACAGAACAGTTTGACAATTCTGCGTCGACCCCTGGCTGTTGTTTTGCAGCTGCCCAAAATCTTGTGACGCTGGTAAGACGTGATTTGCCTGATTGGTTTATTTGAAGGGTTTGTCTAAGATCACACTATATGTGCTACTGTTTACAGCTTTTTATTACTTGCACATTGGTCTGCTGTGCATTAATGGTTATTTAAATTTATGTGAATTGATTTATTTTGTTGTGGTTGCCGTTATAAAATGATATTATCTACAGATATCTCCGAGTTGATGCATACACGTGCTCACCCAGGCATCTCCTCACACAGATTTCACTGAATTTGGTCACCTGTTCTTTACTCATTTTTGTCTGATTCGTGAGCCAGCTCGTGACAGTTATGCACTGTGCTGTGCGATGCTGTGGAACTATGTTGAGACCGTAACAGGGATCTTTTTTTATGTTTTGCCAACTCACCTTGCTCCTTGCTGAAGTCATGATCCGTCAGGCTGCTGGGCATTAACAGCTCTCCTACGGCAGGCTGGATAGACACACTGAACTGGTCCTCCTTGGTGCTGAAGGATAACGACAACAGTATGCATGCCAAATAATGAGATAAGAGGGATTTCGATGTGCAGATATGAAATGGTTGCAAGAAAATCTTCACACCTTCACGCTCCACATTAACAAACAAATAACATTTATTCCTTCCATTAAGGGTTTTTCTTCAAATTCCTTTTCTAAAGGAGTGCATGGCATTGTGTGATACCTTGAGTGTTTAAGGTGTGTGTATCTGCACTTGGTCCGTGAATTAAATGTTTCTGTTCTGATTGCCTTGCAAACACACTCAGTGAATGGCATTTTGGGCCGGATTGATTCCTGCATCCCAAACAGATTTTCTGAAAAGGTTATTGATTGGCTGAGCAGTGGTGCCAATGGCATTCAGCAAGTTGATTTGGGCTGGGCTGATTACTGGAGGAATAATTGTTATCCCAGTGAAGCAGGATCAATTGTGGCTGATGTCTCAACTGGGAGTGCTGGCACAGACAGGAAAGGAAGAGGAAAATTAACAAAGAAGAGATGAGCGGGCAAAGAGATAAGATCCAAATGAACTTAAGGGAGAGAGACAAGAAAGAAGGCGATGTTGATGAATGGATGAATTGGAAACAAAACTCTGGATCAGAAAACACACACAGAAAAAAACACAGAGAAAAAGATATACGACGGAAGGTCTGAGACAAGAAAATAAGCAGGTTGTTGAAGTCCAACTACGTATGAGTGGGTGTCAGGTTGTCTCACCACAACTGGAAGTTGGCTGCTTGCGTCGAGTCACTAAAGTCAATACCCATGGAAACCGTCACCGAGGCCTCTGGCTCCAGTCGCTCTAAGAGAGGAAAGGAGGGGGAAAGACAAGGAGAGAAAAAGGAAGAGTGAGTGACAAGGCAGTGTAGTGTGCAGCATGGGGAGGGATGGAGCAAAGGGAGAGGGAGGGGGGCAGCAGAGTGGAACAGACAGGCATCCACACCACTTGTGTTTTCGACTTCACAAAGCAAGGCCACCGCATGTGAGAAATCTATCCTTCAATCTCATTCCCCACACCTCGAGCGATGGGAAAAAAAACACACACACACACCCATATATGAAAGACTCGCATATTTCCAAAACAACAGGCTTGTCAAAGAGAGCATCAACATCACGAGAGATAGGGTGAGAGAGAGACAGAGTGGGAGAAACGAGTGTTTGAGCAAGAAAGTGAGTCAAGTGTTGCAAAGACGCTGAAGAAAGTCTGGACAGCTGAACAGAGGAGGTGAGGAGGAAGAAAACACAGACAGACAGAAACATCCTCCACGCTTCCTCAGTCAGCCCGGGTTTCTCTCTCTGCGGAGCACGCCTGTTTCATTCTATATCTCTTTCCACGGACACACTCAAAGGCTCGAGAGGAAATTGTGAAAACAGAGCTATCATGGATTCACTTCCAATCCAGACTTCACAGCTTATCCACTTAATGCACATAATATGTTTCTGGTTTACCTAAAATCTTTGCGTGATTTCTGTTTCAATCTAAGATCATGATCATGCACAACAACCATGACAAGGATTTCTGTTTAAAAGGGAACATTTTTACTATCTAACCATACGAATCGTGAATATATTGTAATATTCACATTGTTCTTGATGACAGGACCAAGATAAAAGTGATTAATTGGCTGAATGCTTTGACTAATATACATGATGTACTTTGAAAGTAAAGAATCCTGAATCACCCACTTGTGGTGTACTCTAATTATTACAAGATGAACACTGAAAAAAAACTAACTTTTTTTTTTTTTATGCTACACATAATTCACAAATTATACAGAATTGCCTGCACTAGTGCAATTGCTGAGGTAAAATACTAAAATATGCAAATATTATTATAAATATTTCACAACAAACAAAATAATGCTCAGAAAATGTTTTGATGATTGACGTTTTTTCCATTTAAGTTGCAGTATTGCTACAATGACTCAACCACGCACAAGTCTTTTGCTCATACGGAGGAACCAGGAAGACCCATCCTGAGAGTGACCATTAAAAGTTTCTACATTTTTAGGTTAAGGGTGGGGTAGGCTCAGTGTCTCCGTTAACAATGGACAGCAACGGCTCCCGCCGGGCCCACCTGTCTTCTGACAGATTTGGACAGAGGAAAATATCATCATTTTTAAGAGGTGCGCGGGGGAAAGCCCACGCCGATGACAAGACCGAAGAGTGGGGAAATCTCAGTGATGATTTGAGGTGAATCGTCAGCGAGTTTGTCTGCTGCCGCAAGAACCAATCAATCTTCTGTTAAGTGTGGTGAAGAGAACAACAGCCCAGTCGCAAAAGGAAATAGGTAAGCACAAAAAGTCTGGATTTGATGGTGCCTGGCTTGAAGATACAAATGATGAAATTCTTTCCTAAAACAACATTTCTCTGGCAGTGTGACGATGAATTGAGCAAGTCACGGCCAGCTGGCTCTAGTCTAGCCAATAGTTCCAGCTTGGATATGTCCTCTGTTTCCTTAAAAAATTCACAAACATCTCAAACATTTCAAATTTTATGCTTTTCAAGAATTTTCATGATGACACAAACCCTGTGGAACACTGTATTCATCCTCTGCAGCCTCTCCAAACTGACTCCAGCCACCCTCTCACAGCAGCCAAGCTCCATCGATCCAAATTACCCACTGTTTGGCTGCTTGAGTTCCTTCAATGCCCAATCAATCCCTGGCAATTGACAGTTTTAACGTGCTTCAGTGCACAGGAGAGTGTGTGTGTGTGTGTGTGTGTGTGTGTGTGTGTGAATGAGTGAGTGAGAGAGTATGAGAGCGAGAGAATAAAAGAAAGAAATGTTGAAGGAGGGCTGTTCTCAGGGGTATACTGAGTGAAGAGATCATAGAGCATTGTGACAAGAAATATGGAGATAGTGTATGTTTGTTTGTCCTGATCGATACTAATGAACTGGGATTAGTTGAAGTAATATTGGCTGTTTTGGGCTTGGGGAATAGGAGAGGGATATTTGCTCAGCTGAGAGCAAATAGGCTTAAAGGCTTTTGATAGCCTAATGATCATTTCATATCTGTTGGAGAAAAACAATCAAGAGATACCTGCAGGAACTATTAAAAAACAGGGCCATATAGTATCTAGTCAAATTAACAATTGGTAATATGACTCCATAAAATTTGCAAATTCAAAATGCAGCCTGACTGTTTCCTTGATTGTAGGCCCTTGGCACTTAACTAGAAAACAAAAGCAAATTTAAATGTTTTGAGAAAACATTTACAACACTGGTAATTAATTATGGACATAAAAGAGTGATGCATTTTGAGAATGTGCAAGATAGAATGGCAAATTTGATCTGTGTGTTCAGGTGACAGTGATCATGACTTCTTTCCCCATCTGAATGTGGCCCAAAAGAGATCAAAATATGTTTTGTTGTTTAGCATGTTTTTTTTACTGTTTAATACAATCTTCTAAAAACCACTAAAAGTAGAACAAAAATTGTATTTCCCATGGATATTTTCAGACAATAAAAATAACACGACACCACTTTGGTTTTCTAAATGTCTAAACTTTTCAACATCAGCTCTTATACTTAGAATGGTTGTAGTGACTATATTCTTCTGTGTTTCATTCAGTCAAGTAAAGTGAGCTATTTCTAATATTTTTGCAACTCATACTCACCAATGGTATTAAAGCAGTGGATGTTAAGGCTTGCAGGGCTTCGGTCTCCAATATGGATCTCTTCCAGGCTGTGGTCAGAGCTGTTGGTCAGTATGACCTGTACAGCCACCATACTGGGCTGGTACAAACAGGGCTGCCTGGGGAAATGATACTTAGCTGACAGGCCTTTTCCTGTCATATGGTGAAGCAGTTCATGGGTTTTCACCGGGCCAAAAGTTGGAGTGTTGACCTACAAGGAAAACAGAGTACAAAGTTTTTATTGTATCGCCATAAACACTGCAAAAATTAACTCAGCACCAGGTTGGTCACGTCTGTGCATATGCCACTTTGTCAAATAATCGACTGAGTTTACCCAGTAATCAATAACAAGAAGTACTTAATTTGAAAGAGGTGTGTGTCACTGCGGTATCATTCATAAAATACAGTATTGGAAAAAGTCCAATACTCTTCATTCAGACAGTAAATTCCATTATGAGATCTTTATGACTGTTATATTCTACTGTATTTGACCTACAAGTAAGTCAATAATTACTCTGATAAGAAGGATTAACCATGGGTGTGAATGGGAGTGTGACTGAGTTGTCCGTCTCTCTACGCCAGCCCTGCAATAAATTAGTAACATGTCCAGGGTGTAGGCTGCCTTTCACCAAATTATTGCTGGGTTAGGCTCCACCTCCACAGCGACCCTTACATGGATAAGGGCCAGCATATACAACACAGTGCTAATAGATGGACACAAATGTATAGGATCGAACAGATTCCTGCAAAACTCATACAATTCAGTATCCTAACGGCAGCCACAATGTAGCACGTCAGAGACAGAGGGCTTGGCTGAGAACTCCCGCACCCACCTTCATTAACTCTGAGGAGGAGAGAGGGACCCTTTTAACAAATGTCCACAATCAGCACAGTTAGATGGAAATGGACTGGATGTGCAGTCAAACTAGACTGAATAAATACAACCCCTAATGAAAAAAAACACAAGAGCGTGCATGGGCCAAACCAGCCATTCGTAGCTGCTTTGTAAGGGCTTTTACCTTTTCAGGCACAGGAAATTGTATTACCTTAGCTTAGATAAAAGAGACAAAAAGGTTGCAGAATTCCATGCGGGGGGATTGAAGTTTATTTGATTTTGAGGCTTTTCCCCCTGTTAAATTAACATGAACACGGCCAACATTCTCTACACATACTATACTGTCAGAAACAGGAACGTTCACATGATGGACATAACAACAACATTCATTCATTGAACATCTCCCCTCTCTGCGTGCCTGTGTCAACATTTCAAAGTAATAGAAAGCATAGCGTGACACCTTTCAGGAGTTTCTTCCTTCTTGACCCTTATGTCTTATGTGACAGCACTTATTAGTTCCAAATATGAGTTTTACATCCTCTTCACGCACGTCAGAAGATTTAACATCTGAACACCTTTATCCGCCAACACAGAGCTAACGCTAGGGTATTTAACGCCACCAGATTATATTTCAAATTGAATTTTCAAAGTAGAGCAGAAAGACTGACACAATAGATGTTAAAAACCATTGAATATTAAAAAAAAAAAACAGGAAAAAACATGACAAAGAAAAAACACCACTACAAACACAAACCCAGCAAACAAAATGAAAGTGATTAAGCAAAGTGTGTAAAGTCATTAGAGTAATTGAATATGAGTGGTAACATGACATGAAGACACACTAAGGAAGCATGCAAGCATGATCGTACAGCACATAGGGTCGGGTGGTGTCAGTGTGCATTGTTTCAGTGAAGCGGGTTAAACGGGCTGGACATACTGCCGGTATGTTCCAACTTGAGTTAAACGTATGAGGCATCCTCAGACTTGTCATGTGGTGTGTAAGTGTGAAGAATCGGTTTGACATACAAGAAAAGCCGTGGAGATGAGTTTGAATGTGTTCAAACCAACCGGCTTCACTTGACTGCAACATAAGAAAAAGGGTGTAACAGCTGAATTTGGTATCAAAAGTGAGATAATATCACTTAAATGAGCTCAATTTACTAGAAATGACTGTTAAGAAAAAAGTAATCACAAATATCTTCTATTCCACTCATAGAATGAAGAATATCTGGCACATCTACTTAACATTATCTGATCCAATGTTCATTACCAAACCCGTAATAATGTATTCTCTGTATTAATGCGTTCCTGCTTAATATCATCTGTCGTAGTGGGAACAGAATGACCGCTGCTAAGCTCACTATATGTGATGCAAAGCCCTGAAAAATCATGCCATGAAATGATGTGAGCTTATGTAACATGATCTTATAACATTCTTGATCCAGTTCCTCGGTAGAGTCTTTCATGAAGCATATAAAAATAAACAAGCTCCTTGCTCTTTGCATATTTTTAGCTTGTTGGTACTCTGACTCAATCCTACATATAGATGCCAAATCTGGATAAATATCTGGATTTAATCTTAAACTGGATTTGTTTCTTTTGGCAATCGGCAAATATGTTAGTAAAGCCAAGTGAAATGAAAATGAACAAATACCAATGAAAACAACCTCCATGGTGGAGTTAAAAACACCATCTCTTCATCCCTTTGACAGGACAGCAGCTTCTCTTGTACCCAGACAGCCTGAGCGCCGGTGAAGGGGGTCAAACAAACATTTGTTGCTGCACTGTAAAGCTGCTGCGCCCTCGCCAGTGCCCGTCACGCCACTGCTAGCCTGCAAATTTATTGGGCCACTTTTGGATGTGTCAAAGCAGTCGATGTCGATAAAGCTGGCCGTAATGTTTGTCGCCCCTTCACAACAGAGATTTACCTCCCTGACACACACATCCTACTTCAAGGTCCTGTCTGTCGCCTCGCCCCCAGCAGGCAGCAGAGAGAGGGAGGAACAGAGACAGGACAAGGCTTCAAACTGCTTATTATCACCAATTTGACACAGTGGACAGTTAAACCCTGATACAAGTGCCCACACAAGTCCCTTCAGCCTTCCATCTATTGTTGTCCTGTTAAGCCGCACAAGCCCATAACACCTTAAGTGTAAATAAGAGAAGGCGATGGATGTAACCTTGACTTCTCTGTCAGTCTCCCCTCTCTGTGTTTTTTTCCCCCCTAGGTTTGGATCCTGCTCTCCATCCTGGACAGGAAGGAGGGATGTGACAATGAGGGAGGAAGTTGATTGAGAGGCTCTATTATGCATCAACTTAAAGGAAGCTCCTGTGATGGATGACACAGATGCCAGTCACCTTCAGAACCCGGACACCACGCTCCCAGCATCCTCTCTGGCAAATGACCTGAAAATCCCGCTGACATATTCAAAAGGGCTAACCGAAGCCAGGCAGCCTTTCCCGTGTGCATAAGAAAGCCAATTTAAATGAAAGAGGTGTGAGGAGTACAGAGACGTATGGGCATATATTGAAAATCCATTTCTGTTTCTCAGACACCGTCTGTCTGGAACTTCAGGGACAGGATTTCATTACGCTGTACAGCTGTGCGGACCGAAGTAAGAGACATGTGTTTGACTTTACAGCCTAATTGTTCCCTTCAGTCAGGAGATGACAATTAATTGAGGGACATCAGAAAGACCTTGACAGCAAATTGAATTAAATAAATGTTACTACAGCCATCTGAAACTACTTTAATGCCACAAGAAGATTTTCCAGACAAAGGTTATTTAATTTATGCCAATTTATAAACAAATTGGGTATTCTAAACTCATTAATTTTGAAAATTTCCATTAAACTGTATTATAATAATGCAACTAATATACAGAAAAGGTTGTGTCCTTCATCATGCCATGAACTCCATTGTGTTAACCTGGAATGTATAAAACAATAGACCTTGTGGGAATTTGTAGAATTGGTTTCATACATACATGGTTATATTACATGGTAATCACCTGCGATTGTCACCAAGTTTTATCAAAAGTCGTTTTGAAGTAATTGCGCCAAAAGCAAACAAACAAATCAACCGATCAATGGACATAAACGTAACCTGCTCTTAATAGATACTTACTGTAAAGACTTAAATGGTAAAAACCTATGACGATTTCGCAAGAGTAAGATTTCTTGTTAGCTAAAAAAATAATGATCCAATAAATATTTGGCCTTCATTCAATCAAGCCTTTACTTGATCACAGCAGTTTTTATTACATACAACAAAACCTTCACAGCAGGTATGCAAGCCTTAGATCTTGGACAAAGGTCACTGTTTTTAAATTTTTATATAGCATGTTCTGTACATTAAGCAGTTGATCCTGCTCAAAACTATAAACCTTATTCATTCATTCATGTCCTATCCTATTCAACGCTAACATTGACCCAGTTACACTGGATCTGAGGGATAATAAATATTCTATTCACCATGTTCTAAAGATATGGCATAATTAAAGCAAAACTTAGGACAAATCCTACAGCAAAACTCATTGGTCTATTGCAGAAGAAAATGGTAATGTGAAAGAAAACCTGTTCTGTTGTCAGCCAGGCGACTTTTTTTTTTTTTTCCCAGACAAAGGGAGAGGAATAATACAGCATAAACGGGCATGACCTCTGTATAACCTTGCACTAGGACAAGAATGACTCACAAAACAGATGTCAAAAAAGACAAAGGTTTAGTTTCACTTATATACTGTAGTTAGTTAATAAACCTTATAAGAAGAAGTGTTGCAAATGTTGCATTAAAATGCCAACATTTCCCATAATACCACACAGACTGCATACAGGACCCCACACTGACGACCTGTTTCCATGTGGGCATTTATTGCTATTTAAGAGGCAATCTCCACAGTTTGAGTGGCAGTGGGAGATTTGGAGGGCAGGAGCTGCTATATTTGTGGTGCTAGGCGTGCTTCTGCTGATTCATAATTAGACGTGAACCCAGTGCGCCTACCAAGGGGAGGTCAAAGGGGTGAGGAGGGAGACGAGGGAGGAGGGGGTGAGCTGGCGCCCGCCTGATGGACACCAAATGAACAAATTATGATGGCCCCCTCTGGGTGTGATGGGGTCAAACGCCCTACGCCCTGCCGCTGACAGTTCAATTTCCCCCCAACGCAGTCCCATTCGCTGACTGCTAATTATGAATGAAAAGTTATCAGCCTCAGCCACCCCACCGTACACACGGACAGCGGTCGGAAGGGGCTTGGGTGGGGTGGGGATGGGGGATTTAAAAGGCATTTGTGAGAGATCCTAATGTCAAAATGTTATTAGAGAGAGCGGTAGCATGCAGAAACTGGGGAGGAGGAGGATGAGAGAGGAGAGGAGGGGGGGTCAAAGACAGTGACCGGGGTTAATCTAAATGCCTTTGATAACCATGCAGTAATTCTCTAAAAGGGCCCGAGCGCTCAGCTGAGACAGACTCGCTGCCTCTGTG
>OMNV01010924.1:15162-30787 GCA_900303265.1 Brotula barbata | reverse complement strand
CAGTATAAGTAGCGCCGTCTACAAGTTTGTCATCTTTTCCTTTATTTATATTTGCCTGGGGCCAGTGTGTGTGTGTGTGTGTGTGTGTGTGTGTGTGTGTGTGTGTGTGTGTGTGTGTGTGTGTGTGTGTGTGTGTGTGTGTGTGTGTGTGTATGTGTGTGTATGTGTGTGCGCGCGTGCAGAGATGTCTGATACGCAAGTGTGTGCATGCATGTCTCCGAAATGAAGGGTGGAGGAGGGTGTGAATAAAGGTGAGCTTATTTACCCTTGTCTATGAATCCCGATGCCCATCATGTATTTATGCATAGAATTGCCTCTAAATCAGATGTTGATGTGCAAAAAGTTCCCTGTTCTAATCTGCATTTCTATTCTCTATTATTGCATGGCCTTCACCTGAGGACGGGAGACTGACTAACAAGCCTCACGTTGCATACACGCCGGCGTGAGAGCAGCTGTCAATCATACTGACCGACAGGCAGCCAGGACTGATGGGCAGACCCGGAATATAGAGTAACCTACCCACAAAGCTGAGTACAACACAAGAGCGGGGACAGTGGACAGGCTCTGTAGGAAACTGGTGAAGAGACACCAGCAAAGACATGCTGGTGCAGGCGTACATAATAATGACCATACAAAATCTTTGAATGCTTTCTAAAACAGTCTGGTCCAAATGAATCAAGGATGTTGTACATATTACTCAGGAATGACAGACTCGCTGTTACTTCAATGCTGGGAATACCCAATAATGGTTTGTTTTAAACTATGCAACATAAACACGTATTTTAGCTAAGGATAAGAGTTATCCAAGACTTGTGACAATTGCAGTACCGAGAGAGGATATTTTAGAGATAAAGTTTGTCAGATGAAAGGAAAAACCTGCAATAATTTCTGACCTGCAAATAAAACCCTACAAGGAAAATGTTGATTCAGACTCTAATGAAAACATATTACAAAGGAGGGGTGTAAATCTAAACACATAATTAAACAAGTTTGTTAAATTTCACTAAATTCACAAACAGGACTACTGTAATTTAACTGCAGACTATTGGTGAAGTACAAAGAATATTAAATTCACTAAATTAGGGATATGTTTTAAGGACGAATATGCTTTAAGGAGTATTGTCATTGTTTAATTTTGTTGTTTTTATTGTTATGATGTTTGCTAAAAATAACTGCCAATTTTAACATTTTAGATGGAGGCAGCTGAATCGAGGCTTTAAACGCATCACCAAGCAGTGTTACGCCTTTGTATACCTGTTCCAAAAACTGACAAACGGTGCTTTTTCACTGCAAAAAGTTATTGCTCACTGGCATGTAATTTTCATATATATTACACATTAAGTAAATTTTTTTCTGTTCATGTAAAACACCTTAATGTTTTTCACTATCATGGCCCGTGTGAAGTGGAGCTTTGGGTTATATTTCAGATTTCCCATCTGAACATAGCAGAGTTATGTATTGTTTGGGAGACAGAAAATAGACACAGTAGAAAGAATGGTATAGACATTCTCCTCTCAGGGGGAAGACAAGATACAAAATACACAGACATACGGATGCGCAGGCACACCGAGGAGAGAAAGGAGCCATCACACTAGGAAAGGTCAACCATCAGATATACACAACATGGATGGACACAAGGGACACAACATCTGACAGAGAGAGATGGAAGGTGACAGAGAGAAGAGTTAAGAACAGGAGCGAGAGAAACGGAGTGGGTGGACTTATAGATGAGACAGAAATAGAGTTCAGGGCTGTAGAAGAAGAGAAGAGACAGAGTGAGAGAAAGACAGACTATAAGAGATACAGGAAACAGTGAGAGCAGTTGTAGCATGCTGGCTGGCTATAAATATAAGGAGGCAGAAAAGGTCAATAGCTGGCCTCTGGAGCAGAAATGTTCCACAAGGGAGTGAGGCTCATTTCACAATCTCCTACGGTGCTCTGCTGTACTGTCAGTGCCAGACAGAGAGGACCAATTGACTCTGAACAGACTGATGGAGGAAATGTCATCCTGTGTGTGTTTCTAATGCAGATATGTGTACACTAACCTGCATGGTGGGAGCGATGTTGGAGAGGGAAAGGCCTTCCAGGTCTGAGAGCAGGCTGGGAGAGAGGACAGAGGACTTTGTCACCTGAACAGGTGCTGGAGAAACTGAATGAACCAAAAAAAACAGAAATATGTTAGCGAACTGTACTTAACCACAAGTATTACCACACTTTCTGATCCTTTAGAACAAGCGGTGCATACATCATCTGAGCAAACCAACTATAAGGCACGTTCCTGCGTTACAGCTCCTGTAGCCAATCAATGTGATTCAAAATTGAAAAACAAGGACCAAGTTTGTATTTGCCTAAAAAGGACAATAAGGACAGACATCAAGGCTCATCATCTACTCTAGGTTCTCATTTATAATGTGAGCGACGGTCTTCCCCTCGCTGAATGAAAACAAAATGTACAATGTTGGAAACAACAGCACCTGTGCAGCGCTGATGTAGAACAAGAGAGAGATTGGTCCACATAGGTAATGTTGGGTAAAGTACAAAATCAAGGTGATGTTGTAATAAGTCTGCAACACATCAAGACTATTCACCATGTCTTTGGATTAACACATTTAAGGTAAGGATGATAGGTTCAGGTTTACAGCAGCACATTTTCACATTATGTGAAGCAATATTTTTCACCATTTGACTTATAAGTCAAATTCTGCATTTTATTTGTGTAGTTTTGTATCGTATATGATCCACTGATAGCTACAAATGGGACCATGACATTTCTTTCTATATTACACAATAAATTTAGTTTTCATTTTCTTTCTCCTACCCTAAAAAGTTTCTGACCAAGAAGTGAAGCAGACATTGTCACATAGATGCAATATTTTGGGTAGCTTGAAGATTTTTTAAGCGTCTACACCAAACCGAACCACTGTCAAATGCCACAAATGGATCACTCACTGATTACTGTTTGAAATCACAAGTGCTTATCCGTAAATGTGATCAATGTTGGAGGCAAAGAATAATACTCACAGTCATCTAGATCTAGTAAAGACACTTCTTCCTTCGACTTTACTTCCACCTGAAGAACAAACACAGAAACATGCCAATCAGAAAAACAGAAGAAGTAGACACCTAACAGAAGAGAGAGAGAGCAAAAGAAGAGGACAAGGAGAAAATAAGAAACGGACTGGAATTCTGTTATTAACTGAGTGAAATGTTTCAATTTTACTGTCAGATGTGACATATTAATCCCAAAAACAGATTCTCTACATACATCTGCAACATGTGTGTAATTTGTGTTGACCAGTCATGCAAAGTGTCATGTCAAAACCAATACACAACACCTCCTGCAACTGAGGCAGGGTTGTCAACCGTAGACTTGTGGGAATTACAACACACGCCTCTCACTCAAACCACAACAGGCCCAATACAAACATATTTAAACGTACACACGCTTTTATTACTCTCCCTGCACCATCCTAACCGACCGAAGTGCGTTTTACATCACATAAAGAACCATAAAATTCCACTCTCCATACTCCAAGCTGAGCAAATGGCAAAAAAGTGGTACAGGGGATGGAGGTGTAATGACGGTGAAAACAAATAATAAAGTTAGAGGCTGTATCTTATCAGATCTTCCCTTACTGACGTTAGTGGATGTAATAAGAGACGGAAACCTTGTTAGTAAATGGAGGTCTAGGAGAGCAAGAGAGCGAATGAAACAGGAGCAAGAGAGGGAGAGAGAGAGGGAGAGAGAGAGAGAGAGACAGAGAGAGAGAGAGAGACTCAGAAAAAATGCATAATTCATAGGACATGCCCAAATAACAAACTGTTTGAAATGAGAATTTCATAGTGCACTAAAGGGAGGGAGGGTGAGAAGGAATGAGATGAGCAGGAACAGGTACAAAAAAGATGGATATGGTTGAAATGAGAGAAAGTGAAAAGGAAGAATAAAGCTGATAAAGGGCAAGCCAAATCACATTCCAAAACCAAAACCATGCAGACTCTCACCACATGTGTACCTGAGGGGTGAATACTTGACTTTGATTGAATGGGAAAATATGCTTTGAAGAGGACATACAAAGATTTCCATGTTGTTATTTTCAGGGGTTGATGTAAAAGCCAATGCATTCTTTAGGGTTATAAAAAAAACAAACCTAAATCTTTGCACATGTTGGATGCACAGTGTGGACTCAAATGCTAGCTTCACACTTGGTGGGTGTTTCCAACCAGGTGTCTAGCTTGATAAAGTCACGCATTACATGTTAACATGTTTTTGATTGGATCAATCAAAAAGCTTTTAATACGGTTGAGAACCTCTGGGTTTAGCTTGCTGGTTGCATTTCAATAAATGGCAATTTTTACCTCAACCTCAACTTTTGAAAATATTTCAATGCATGCACAATTGCACATGTATTATTTTACTCTATGAATAGGAGGATTCAAAAACAAAAAGCATAATGGATCCTCTTTAAAGTAACATATAAGTATATATATACAAGTATGTTTATAACAGATCAAGAACAATAAATATGTATGGAGTACGGTGCTATAGCAACAGAGATTAACGTAATCAGCACTTAAACATTAATGCACTCAAGTCTTTGGGGTCTCTCAAGTACATTATTAAACAAACAAACCAACAGATTGTTTCAGCATGTATATTGAGTCCATCTCAGAGGCCATTTGGAGAATACAGGACATAAACCTAGGGTAGTTCATGGTTAAAAACATATAGAAGAAATGGGTAAAAGGGGAGCTGCAGTGATTAATTCAATACATATATACACATATATATTAATTATCCTCATCATTATTACATTCTGGTGATCATCTTGGGCATCATCCTCAAAATCTCATGTTATGCTGCTAAATTACACCACTAACCCAGATCAATGCTCTTTCTTGGACTGAAGTAACCATGACATCACCTTAGGTTTGGATTTCCTGTCACTCTTCTTTTGTGCTGAGTGGGAGTCTGAATCAGAGTCATCCTCGGAGTCTGTCTCTGAGCCTGAGGAGCTTTCAGGTGATGAGGTGCTAGCCTCAACGACAGGACCATTTCCATTTTCATCTGAGTCACTGTCGTACACACGGACAAGAAAAGGATATGGATATTAAATTGCAATATTGTTTATTCTTTATAGTTTCTGAGTGAAACAAACATAATAAAACCTTATACCTTCCATATAAACATATTTTGAAAAAATAGCAAACAATCTTAGAGATACATCTTGTTCTTTTTTTGACTCAAACTGAAAACCCACCATTTCCAGTCAGAACAACAAACATCAATTTGTTTTCTTTGTGAAGTTCATCTTATTTTTTCCATCTTTTTCCTTTCTTGTTCACTTGCTCTGTCCCTCTTCAATTTGTTCTTATAATGAGTGTTTACTCCGCCTGCCTGGGAGTTTCAGCTGTTAAATTAATGAACAGAATTGTGACGGTAACTGGCTTTTTAACTTGGGCGATGATGAAAAGCCAGTATTAATTTGGCCTACAGATTTCATTTGCTGTGAACAGGAAAAAGTGATATAAATCACCATGGGCCTGATTAGGCCCTGCCTGAAATGACTGGGCCATAATGAGGGCATTATGCTGTGTTTGTTGTGGAAGCACTGGGGTGAGCTGGTCTAATTACTGTGTGTGTGTGTGAGTGAGTGTGTGTGTGTGTGTATGTTTGAGCACTGGGGTGAGTTGCTCTAATTATACTCTCTAATGGAGGGAACAGGGTCAGCCGGCGGCCTGTCACACAGCAAAATCAGGTACATTCTGATTCTGTGTGAGTTTGTGTGTCCGTGAGCAAATGAACTAGAGTGCATAAGAAACTAAATTTGCCAGTGTGTAAGAGAGTATGCCTGAGCATATTCAACAGTAATGACTCAAATCTCATTCATTGGTAACACCAGGCCGCTAAATGACCAATCAAAAGCCATTATCCATTAGCCATGTAAATGTGGGTTACGCTACTGGAGGAAAATTCCCCTTGATTAGCTTGTTAATGGAACTCACACTAACGATATACTAACGCCTCTCTCAGCCTGTGTGTGTGCGTGTGTGTGGGGTGCATATATACTACACCACACACAGAAGGCTCCTGAGGTTATGCTTGTTTGTCTGCTTGTAAGATATCTGTAAAATTGGATTCAAATAAAATTTGATGGACAATTTGCCAGCCGATTAAATTTTTGTGGTGTATCTGAGTTTTCCATCATTAGATAATTAATAATAATAAGTAATTTTCATCTATGATTTATTACTGATAACAGTTCCTTTGCTTACTTAGTTGTCACTGCGAGAATGTTTATAGACACCTCAAAACTTTGATTTTAAGTCAATTAAGGTAATAAGCACATTTTTCCAACATCATGTTAACATCATAAACAGAAATCACGTCAGCCAAAAACGCACCCAAGTTAAATTGTGAAAAACTGAAAAATGTAATTTACAAACATTTCCTCAACTGTCATACTAACCCTAAATTGACTATTTTGTGTTGTACAAGAGTTGTATATTCCAAAAATCATGGAATCAATTATGTTAAGGCCCAGTTTTTAAATATAACTGAAGGTCTACACCTTATCTGGGTCTTTTATTCTGTAATTATCAAGGTGTTTCTGCTTCCTTTAAGTGTTTACATATACAATAGAAGCGAAACATGAGAACACCAGCACATCAAAATCCTTGATGCTTAATCCTTAACAATTTCATGTATTTCCTGGAAAAACTGAAAAGAATGAGTGGAAATTTGGAGGAAAAACACTAACACTCAACAGAAGGAGGAATCTTGTCAGCAAGAGGTTTGTCCGAAGCATTAGAATTGGATGAAGTTATGAACAGATGGGAGTTCGGATTATTGATGCAGCAAAGCACCGATCACATTCGTTGACTGCAGTGTAACTCAGAAACACATACCTGTCTAATTAGCAGCGTGAGAAAGAGACAAACAGGTGACATCTGGACACGTCAGCTTCAGAAGGAAGAAAAATTAATCTTTCAGATGCTAAAATACACCAAGGATTTCACCTTACCTCTCATCAGCAGGCGGCTTGCCTTTCTTCTGGGGCATATTCTTTGCATTTTTCTTCAATTTTTGTTCAGATTCAGAATCACTGGAGCTTGATCCAGATACAGTGGAGTTGTTGTCGGACTCTTCGCTGCTTTTGTCATCATCCCCATCCTCACTGCCTGACTCTGTAACTAAATATGACATAATTTTTAAATACACTATCTTTCACACACACACAGCCTCTGAGAATGATACCATCAAAGTTTCCATCAAAATAATGCCTATGCTAGTTCCATGCCGGTGATACAGTGGATCTGCATTGTTCGTCACTGCTTTTCTACAAACTGGCCTGCATTCACACTACCTCGTAAATGACATGATACATCTTCATATTTTTCTTGGAAAGTCTAATCCTTGTACTGGATCTTTCTATTCTACACCAAATTACTGGTAATATATGGATATCCTCCACTGAAAACCTCCACAACTGGTGTCTCCTAGTAAGCAACATCGAGGGAACAAACTTATCCAGCTGAGCACCGGTGTAAATACTCTCAATGGTTCCCATTCCCGATGAGGCTAAATCACCGCCACCAGCCATTTACATTTTCAAACATAAAGACAAATCTATACCTGCACTGCTGCTGCCGCTGCTACTACTACCGTCTTCACTACTGCTGCTTTCAGATCCATCCTCTTCCTTCTCCTCTTCAGAATCAGAGTAGAACTTGTCGTCAGATTTGGATGGTTTGGCCTTTCCTAAGGTTGACACGTACTCATTCACCTGAGGAGTTGTGATAAAAGCAATTAAATAATCAGATTGAAGCATCAAGGATAAAGATTTAGAAATCAAGAAACTGGCTAACAACTTACTAAAAGAACACTGTTTTTTACCCTTTTAATTAATTCAATCTTTTGCCATAAGTCAGACACACAAAGTCAATTTATACAGATAATGGGAAACATCTATTATCTCTTTTCGCTGGGAGTTATTCGATCCAGAACAGTCCACATTTTGTTTGAATATTAAACTCCACCCACTATTGGTTGTAAAAGATGGCTGAGTGATTGAAAAACCAGCAGCAGCAATTACACAGTGTGTTAATAAATGTCCACAAGCGCTATCCTCCATCTTTGCCTGAGCCTCCTCACTCATCCTCCTTTACACTCTAGGCCAAGTGCCTAACATTAATTCTTATACGTAAAATGCTTTGTTGACCATTATGAAAATACCACTGTCACTGTGTTAAATTTTTTGACAGTAACTTAAAAGTAAACATGACAATAGCACAAAGCCAGTGGGCTCCAAAAATTACACGGTGCTGCTCTAAATAAACATTTAACAGGTCGATATGAAAGATTCCTAAGCCTGTAATGTTCCTTACTGGCTCAATGACCTCAACGTTCCTGACAGACTGGTCAGGGGCAACGGCTGGCCAGTCTGGGAGCTCGTGGTATCCAGTAGTTTTAATATTTAGACTGTGGGAGAGAGTGCCCAGTTGAAAACAGTCTCGATCTGAAAGCAGACAAAGGAGAAATGAAAGAAAATGGAAAGAAAAGGGTGTGGGCTTGAGAAGATGAGAGTGGTAAAAAGAGCAGGGAGGTCACAGTAATATAAATGTGATAGAAAATAAAAGAAAAGGGGAAGAATAATGAGTGGTGGAGATGTGGAGGCAGGGTAGATAGGAAGAGAGGGAGGCTTGGGGTTAAATTCATCTTAGTCCATCTTTAATGATTAATCCGGTGGCTAGGTGTGCTGTAAAAACTCATATCAAACAAATGCATTTAACAGTAATGCATTTGTGCACAGGTACACACTGTACACTCCTCAGTCCAAACAGGAGGGGTAATCACTACTCCTGGTCTTGGGGTATGGACTACAAACTGTGCTTCACTAGCAAATAGGGGGGAAAAAAAGCTTCAATTGTGAATATTAAGAATGACAGGGGTGGTTAGTGCTTTCCATAAACACGCAGTAGGTGCAAACAGCTTCAGAATTTTAATGTTTTAAGAGGCAGTTTCTGTCCCTGATGTCAGAGCGGGAGAGAGAAAAAGAGAGAAGAGAGGCAACTAAATTGGGGGGATCATTTTCCCCCCTCTCAGTGTCTGAAAAAGGTTAGCATTAGCTGAGTAATTTACCCATCTCATTAGTTCTAGGTAAAGGGGTCTGACCTCACTGCCCTTCAGAGAGACAGACACACCAGAATAATAAAAGGGTTGCTGCCTGAATCAACTTGCATACTAGACACCACTAAATGGAGGATAGAGATCCAGGTAATGTGGATTTAATGGATTCCGTTAGATGACAGAAAGGACACAAGATATTATTATAGTTTCAAGTTATTTAGAAGGTTTCACAAGTTTACAAAATGAAGAAGAAGTAAGTAAGAAGTTGCAAATACCTTTGAAGGTAGACTCAAGGACTGGTGCTGGCTTGGGGGCCAGAAGGATCCGACGGGCATACTTGTTGAGGGCACCACTCTTTTCACTAGGCACAATTAACTGTCGAATGAAGCGAGTTCGGTCTCTGATATCGTAGTTCTGGTCATATTTCCCAAGATTCAGAATGTACTGAGTCAACAGTTTGGTCTAAAGGACAGGAGGGTGTCGAGATGGAGAGAAGACATGAAACACACCACTAGTAAAACAGACAGTCTCAACACAGGTGAGGCTACATGGTCACTTCCTGCTCACAACACTGTTTGACGCTATGACAGACGCTTGTTGAAGTCGCACTGGATATATTGTCTGGAATTGGAATGTTTTCACTAACAAGCAAGGGATGAGTTCATTTTATAACATCTAACATCATATCACATTAACAACCAAAATGTGACTTTTTGCTCGTATTGTTATCGTTTTCGTACCTGCTTAGAATTGGTCAGATAAAGTTTAGCTGCTAGGTTTACAGTCTGCAACTTGACAATGTCTTCTTCTGCTGTGAAAGTCTTTGCCATCTTGCGAAGTACATCAGGAGCAATCTTTGGCACCCTCTCACAGTACTCTCCTATCAGCCACAAGATGCTGGCTCTGGCCATGGAAACCTGGAAAATTGGTTGAGACAGTAAAGGGATGATTTAATTTCTATTTGGATCAAATACAAACTGATGTATCATAAAGTTGACTCATACAGTGATGTTGTCGAAGAGCCTGGCCATGTGTTTGATGATCTCACTGTGCTGTGTGGGCTGGGTCTGAAGCAACTTCTTGATCACCACTACACTCTCAGCCACCACAGTTTCTGTGGACAGCAGATACAAAACAGTTGAGTTTCAGCTCCTCAGTGGAAGGCAAACGTCTTTTCCACAGGTTATTTTCAGTTTTAACTCTCGGACAAAAATCATTTTTCAAATGAACCAAGAATTCTGTTATACCGTCTCTGTTGGAAAGTAGCAGTACAAGCCCATTGAGACAGGTGTCCGTCACCTCAGTGATGTTGGTGGCACACCTCCCAATGGCTTGAATGGTGGCTGCAGCAAAAGCTTTGTCTTGGCTCTTCACATAGGTCTGAAAAAGATAAGACCAGGTAAATGGACGAGAACAGTGAAAGACATCAGGAAAATAAGTACACCTAATCATGTGAAGTTTCAAAATACACCATAAATCTTCTCAGATAATGGAAATTATAATGAAATCAGGAACAAACCTGAAACTCCCTCAGAATTATGGAAATGTTGGCTTCATTGGCCAGATTAGTCAAAATCTCCAGCTGCAAAAAATGAAATTAAAAAAATGATGACGCCGATAACAATAACAATGACGGGAGCAATTTTCAAAATATTTTTAATGATGAAATAAACTGGTGGTTACCTTCAGTGTTTTGATATGTGTGGCATCAGTGGATCTTACATAGAAACTCTTCATGTAGGGTTCAAACATTCCCTGTTTGGAGATACATATGGTCATATCAATATAACTTTTATAACTAATTGTATCACTATAATTAGTCGAACAGTTAACAAGCAGACATACCTTCCTCTGAATGGACATAGTGGCTATATTCTGAAGCACAATGTATTGCACCTCCCTATAATAGAGAAAAAAACATGGACATTGACAACATGGAAACGAGCAACAAAACAGTTCTTGTGGAACACAGCAGGACCTTCGTGATAGTCAGAACAAGATAAATAGGTGCATAAAGAAAAGTTTTCATATTGCCTGTGGCTTCTTAGTAGTCGAATTAGTGACTTGGTGACAACGTTGATTTCATGTATGGGGGCCAAATGCCAGTAGAGCTGAGCAACAGACATCACCACCTAAAAAAAACCAATAGAGCAAGACAATCCAGTTAGACACAGAACAGGTTCACAATATTTAACTGCATTTCTTTAAACAGTAAACACCTTGTCATCAGTTGACACCAGTAAACAATTAAATGTTGACATTCCTTGATTGTTTGCTTTCTTAACACCTTGTACAATACTTCTAAGTTAACTCTGTTTTTATTATATATTTATATATATGCTTTTTTTTATAAATACCTTGGTCTAAATGCTGTACCTTCCTTCACATGCTTTTTGTAGGCCCTCTACTATGGCACTCGTGACATGACTCTGTAGCGGTTATTTGTCAGTGTAGCTTTAAATAGCAGGACGTGTGTCCATCCTTGCAGTCAGAATGAAAGAGTTCAGGCATCAATGAAGATGGAGGATGTCAGTGTGTTTATGCTGGTAAAGACACAGCATGTCACATTTTAATCAACACTTTCATTTGGGAGCATTTTTCCTCCTGCTGTTACACAGTGACAGAGACCTTGAGACTCCTGGGTGATGGAGACCTGCATTCGCTGTTTTTTTGTTTTTTTTGTCAGTCTTGAGAGTGTACTGTAGAGTGCGTGTATATGTGCTCCTGCACATATATTGTGTCTGTGTAAGAAAGCATAGAATGGAATGAATTACTGCTGGGAAGGGCATGCGTAAATGTGTATGTGGATGTAATATACGTATTCTTATGTCTGCATTATGGGTCCATGTATGTGCTGAATGTATGCCTGCACTTACTTTGCTGAGAGAAAAACAAAAGTGGTATTTTTCTGAAAGTTAAAGGCAAAAAGAAATAAAACACTACTATACTGATACACTAATTGTGTAGCAGACCCACAGCAGTGTTCCTGCTCTGCAGTAGAGGCTTGGTGTTTCTGAGTAGCAATCTGTGATCTGGATCCATGATGTAGGGTTTGGCCTCAGTCTGATCTTTCTGATCTTTCTTCTCCTCGTCTGATTCATAGAATGCCTTCTCGTTATGTTCATCAAACACAGCTCCCTGAAAAACAGTTGAATATGCAACGGTAATGCACTATTAAAAGAGTTGTACTTTATCTCCTCTTAAGAGTGGTTTCATTTCATTATTTGCAAACAAAAGCATTAAGTTTAAATAGTTTTTCTGTCTTTTTACAGAAGTCAGGCTTTAGGGATCTGTACTTATAGAATAAATACAGCACAATACTACTTTGAAAACTACATATAGTATTACAATTACAATTCTCATTGAGCAGAGGCTTTTACCCAAAGCAAAGTACATATGAGAATTTCAACAACAGTATTACTATGCCTTCAGTTTTCATTCTGCATGTCAATATTTAAAGCTTCCCGTTATAATTATTTCCAACGTGGCTTCCATCTTAAAGTTGTTCAGGGCTATTCCATAAACACAGATGTATTTATTAAGCCGGCATATAGGAACCCACAAGAATATTCATAAGCAACATGAAGTAAACATGAGAAATCAAGGCACAAATTTGACTTTTAACATAAAATATTCCAATATACTTTATTACAGAATAGCTTGCCACTGCAGGCACCTGCTGACATGTGACTGGTTAGGGTGTGATCCTTGGTGAGTGCCTCACCTCCTTCCAGGGGCTGATGAACTGCGTCCTGGCATATCGTGTCAGCATGGAGATAATGACCACCTGGCCCCACTCCTCCACATCCACTAACAGGTTACACAACTTTCGATAGTTCTTATGGATCAGGTCTATACGATCTGGACATACTTCCTCGAAGGCCATCACCACACTGCCAGCCACCAGCTACAAAAAAGGAAAAAATGTTTTTTTCTTCACTACTCTTCAGTGTTAAGATACAATCTGAATCAATAGCTGTAGAGATGTGTAACAATGTCTTGGCAACTTAAACAAATACTTCATCTCTTAAACAAGCTGTAATATGCAATCTCTTGACTAATGAAACAGCCATTAACAAATATGACCTGATCTGGAAAATATAAGACTTACTATTATTACGCTTGAGTAAAAGAAACACAATAATGCCAATTTACAACTGTGCTGCTGTTCAATAGTTCTACCTCTAAGTAGTTAAACAGTAATTGGATGGAAAATGTTTGTGCTTAGTTTTTATTATGTAGCTTTGCAAAACTAGCTTTGTGTTAAAAAAAAAAAAAAAAATCCATCGACAAGTCCTTTTTTCCCCTTCTTTTCTGTATAATTGATATTTGTATAGGATGCCAAACTCGCTTTGTTCAGTTCACAGGATAAAGAGGAGGATGAGAGCAGAGACCTAACAATCAAGTATCTTTTATTGGTAAAAGGGGAAAAAACCATTTGGCTGTTCCACGTCTCCCCCCAGCTGCCTGCTGGCGAACAGAGAGACTGCGTGAGTGACATGACAGTGTATTAATATGCAAACAGCATTATCATGGGGAAGCGAAGAGAAACACAGGGTGAAGACGAAGGGAAAGGGAGCAGAATCTGGTCTTCCCAATTAAATTCTGCTGGCCCCAGGTGGCCCCTGTGGGAACCCTGTGCGTTTGCCCATCAGTGTTGTCATGAGCCTGCATTGATTATGTGCATGCGCATGTGTACACATCTGTATGAAAGGTGCACGTTCAAGGCTGCAGTCTGTAAATTCTCTTGAATTTCGGACCTTAAATCCAACTGATGAATAGCTTTTTGACATTTACACAGTTTAAGAAATTAACACAGATATCTAGATCATTGGCTACATTTTATGGCATCCTAGTAATGCCTGAAGCTATTGAATGACATGCACCAAAATTCTGTCTTCGTGCAAACACTGACATTGTCCACTACATACGTGTATATTCAGATCCAGTTGGAAAAATTACAGAGTAAAGCTACCTCAGTGCCACTTGTCTTTTAAACTGCCCGTACACAATCAATATTTACCTCCATCGAGACGTTTTGTATTTAAACAAAGTATGACAGTTTGTCGCCAGGATATCTCAAAACCGAAGATACCACGAGTGCTGAAGAAATATTCTAAGCAGGTATAACTTGGGGTCTGGAGCTAGATGCAGGAATTTTCTTCCCACTTCCTTTACATTGTAAGGTGAGGTTTTTGCCTGGTTCTAAAAAACTAAGTCAGTTTAAAGAAAATTTTCAACCATGGGTCCTGTGACAGACTATCAATGGGTACTGTTAATCATAATCACAGATATTGGTCCGGATCCAATGGAATAAAATATATATTGAGACAATGGGTCACATTTTTGCAGACAATGTTCATTAATAAAAATAATAAAACCATAAACTACTACTAATGCATGGTTAAGATGACGGAGGAGTGGTAGAGAGCAGTTTCGCCATATTTACAGCGGTCTTACTGCTTTCCATGAAACATTTTTACACATAATTTCAAGGAGGTATGTCTATCTAGATAGTGTCTGGGTTCTTCTCGTTTTTCCAATGTTGATGCAAAGATATTGTTAGCTGTCCAGAATCACATAATTTGATGTTTCCAGATTACAGTTCACTGCTGCCATCAAAGTCTTTCAGTGAGAACTAAACTACATTTGCCAATCATCACGACAAACATTAGATAAGCATCAAACATCTTAATCTTAGTGGTGGTAGAAGTGGCTCAGTGTGCAACAGCGCTTTTGTGTTAATATCTCTGCCAATATGTTCCACTGTAGATAAATTTATCCATTGCATTTATTAGACTATATCCTTTTGGTGGGTATTGCTGTGTGTTAAGTGTGGGTGTGTCATTTTTGCTTGGTGTTTTCCCCAGGCCTCTCCCTTCTTCTCCGAGGCTATTACAGACACTGCTGTATGTGAGCATGTGGAGCACGCTGCCTGGCTTTGTGCATTCTCTACCAACTTCTCCCATTAGACACAGCTCCAAGGTAAACTACATGCACCATCAACAAAAGTGACACCCCAATCTGTGGAGTTCATACACCTCACCCCCCCCCTCCTCCACCTCAGCCATATTATCTACCCTGCGTGACAAGCCGGTAATGGAAAAATCACACTAAGCAAATGGTTCTTCTAATAACAATAAATTTCCTATAAAATTATGAAGGGCCCAAACCGTTTCCTTGCATCTATTTTGCTATGAATTCTAATTAGGATGCCAGAGAGGCAGAGAGTGCTGGGTCATCACGCCAGAGACAACGTGCGCCTGTTTGATTGATGGCCCGGCATGGGGTCGGCCTATCCTCCTTTCGTTTGCTCCTCTCCTGCTCTCGTCCTCATCCCTCCTTTTTCTCTTAAATTAATGGGCACCTCACCTAGCCTCTAATCATAGTACCCCTCCCCCAGTACCCCTGCCCCGCCTTTCTGTTCTCATTTCAATTTTGCAGAGGGTGCAGGGAGGAGGATAGGAGGGATCGATCATTTATCTTGTAATGGCGGGA
>OMNV01010924.1:0-15142 GCA_900303265.1 Brotula barbata | reverse complement strand
CGGGATAATAGATCCATCACGGTAAAACAGCTGCACAAACTCCTATGTTGTCTCTGTCATCAGGCCTTCCCATTTTCTCTTTAATCCATCCTGCCTATAAGCAGGCCCCGTGTGTCACAGCCATTTAACCAAATGGGCACATCTGTAAAGGTAAATGTCAAGAGGCCTGGACAATGCCAGAGACTGGAACAATAACCAAACGTTTCCTTTTCCACAGGCAGTACAATGACATCAGCGATACAGCAATTACAGCAATTAGCAATTACCTCACAAAATTCACTGATTTGTAGATTAACTAGACGTGTGTGTGTGTGTGTGTGTGTATATGTATATATGTCACATTTGACATACCAAACCACTACGATTGTCTTTTCCCGTTATAAATCTATTCAATCAATTCAATCATTTACTGCAAATATTTCACTCTTCCATCAACCTCTATGCCTGTGTAAATGTTTTTTATACTGAATATTGACAGTAGAGCTCAGCAACAATGCATGTGAGTTCCTTTTTACTCGTTTTGAAGTACATTAGCTCAGCAGAATACAGTCATGCATCTGACAGCACTACCTGAATGCACGGGCATCACCCTTTAGTATTATCAACAGCATCTGGCAACAGTCAAATGGCAAGAAGGCCATTTTATATCCTCTATATATTCTTATATCTTCTATAGAGTGTAAAGTCTTACCATATTAAAAATACATGCCTTAGAGGATTTTAAATATCCAGTGTTTTGTGGTTTTTCACCACTCATCTCAGACCGATAGTGCTTTTAGTGTGTGATGATGGTGCCCTATCTCTCTGTCCCCAGCATAACAGTGTGGGCTCCAATCGGGAGAAGTCATCTGTCTTCGTTAGCTTCTGGGGCTAAATATGCTATGCATCTGGTAGTGGGCTTTCCATCCCCCGTTGGCCTGAGCTGCTTTGTTTTGTTTGTATAATGAAAGGTGTATGCTGTGAATACATAATTACAATGAACTGTGCATGGGTTGCATGCATGAACACAACATACTCATACATTCTGCAGCCTCCTCCTAATCGAAAATGGCCATTTAAACACTCTTTATAGTACTCACTGTGACCTGCTCACATTAATGTGGTGCCGACTGACTTCTAATGTGCCACCTCGCCTGCACTTTGTCTGTGACTGGCCTTAACGCAGAATTTGAGAATCCAGCTAATTCATGGTCCAGTTTGAAAAAAAAACAAGAAGAAGTTGGCCTTTGAGAAAATTAAGCTGACACCAGCATCAGTGCGAAAATTCCCTCCAAATGGACACTTAACAAGCAGCATCTGAAGATGTGTGGGTTTAAGTGGATGTTAACAAACCATGGCATTGCTGAATGAGCTGAGGGATAGAGTGCTAGAAAGAGAATTGCTTGACTGGGGCGCCCTCAGGTGGGCTAAATTCTACCAGATAAAATAAGTATATTCAGTTTATCCTTACTGTGCTTTTGTCTTTCAGAAGTTTCTCAATCACTTCGATCAGCTGCTCCTTCTGGTCTGGATCCAGACTAAAGAGAAAACCAACAAATAACAGCATTTACTGTTATTGAAAATGACAAAATGTATGGGATTACACTGTGCTTACAGTGGCTTAGATCAATTGTCCGCCAGGATGGTTTATTTACTGAATGAATGACTGATTTAAGATGGAAATGTGATAACCAAAAATGATAGAAATCATTTGAAAAAGGGAAGAAGGAAGAACAACTCAAATTCCTCTCCCCAGTCTGTAATTACAGTTTTATTACTGTTACTAGTACTACTTACTATTCCATCCATGCTGCACAGATAAGTGCAGTGCTACACCCCAGCTATCAGCATAAGCTGACATTTACTGCTCAGTACACAAAGAATATGATGATGGGTTCAGCCAATCATACCACACAGTTTAGTTAGCAGCTACGACGAGATGAAATCTACTGCTTCTGTATTGTAAAAGACAGATGCAGTCCCAGTGCGTTACCTGTAAAGCTTCTGGATAGCATGGGCGGAGGTCTTCCTGACATAGGGGGACATGTCAGCTGCAGCTTCCTTGATGGCCAGCATCATGATGGGGATGATTATGGGGACACGGATACTGGACAAAACCCTCAGCGCACTGGCCCGGATAAACTGGTTTGGGTCCTGACATGAAGAGAAACATGCTGTGTCATGTACAAGTGTGTGGACTGAGTCTGGGGCAATCACCAAACAACTACTGTAATATTTGTCGGCCTTTGAAAAAACCTTTTTAGATACATACTACAAATAATAACTCATCATAAAATAAAAATCTACATGAAAGTACATTAGTTCATAGACAACAGATACAAATGTTCTCCAAATGTCCTGGAAAATAGACGTAATCTTTGGTACATACATTTTTAGCCCAGTTATAAAGAACAAGAGAGGCAGAGTTAAAGACCTTGAGAGCCCGCTGGAAGGTGCTGATCGACAGCAAAGCAAGGTCCTGCTGCTCCTCTGCATACCTCACCAGGTACACATACACAAGCTTCTTAATCTACAAAGAGAAAACATGGAGAAATTATTCTGAAATAACTGTAGAATGGAAATGAATTCAACATACACAGGGGAAACAAAGAGGGAAGACAGCTAGGTTCTAAAAAACGTAAACAGACTGCTTGTTTTTAAAAACAATAAACGATAAAATGAACAATTACAAAGGGACAGCCTAACTAGATTATTTTGAAGGAATTTTTCATTTGTTAGTTTAAGGGGTGGACAAAAGTAGCCCTTGAACATTTTCCTGTCTTGATATCGCTAGTTGCACACCCAGTTCAGTGTTGTTTCAGGCACAGAATGAGGTTTATGTTCAGTACTGTGCAGATATCCTGAGCACCTTAGTTGTTTTAGATGCTTGGTACTACCTTCAAACAGCGTGTGTACCTAGGAGAATTGGTACTGGTTTAAAGGCCTGTTCGATATAGTTTGATCTAGTTTTTTTCTGTTTACAGCAAGTTAACGAACAACTTGATACAAAACAGTTCATGTTATTATTTTGAAAGCATCACTCTCTCATTTTACAGTATTTTTGCTGTGTATTTCAGATCCGTTACAAATTTGACATTATTAGTTATTTGCTTTGCTCCTGTGTTTTGGGTTTTTGACATGTTTAAGAGCTTAAGAGTTCCTCCTCTTCTGATTTGTGTCAGCTATTCTATGAGAGAAAAGAGCAAATAAATAGAGCTGAGGGCTGATTTGTCTTCTACACTACAGCTATATAAATTAGATGAAAATAGAATAGAATTGGATATTTTTTTAAAAATAACTGTTTTGATAATCATTTAGAATTGCATTAAAGATTGATTTAAGGTTAGGCTCAGGGACAAGGTTACACTGTAGGTAAAACTGCTGAGAGCTTAATCCAGTAATCAGTGCCATGCTTTCTAATGCAGCTGGTATTGACCTGCAGCAGTGCACCACAGTTCTCAATCATCGTTCTGGTCATTACTGGTGGAATTAATGGCATTACTCACTATAAAAGGAGACACAACCCATCTGCTCCCAAGGCTTTAGATTCCAGGCCACAAAGCACGGGTCTGATTTCATGCTGAGAGCTAAGGTAATGATTAAGGCTGCATTTACACTGCAAGTTTTAATGTCCGCCTCAGATAATTTCGCCAAGATCCGGTTTATAGCCTCTACTTATTTCATGTAGCTGAATCCTTTTTTTTTTTACCCAACATAAACCTGCATATGTAATCGATGCAGTAGTTTCCTAAATGCTATTATGGAAGCAAATGACACAAAAATAACTACGCAAACGCCACAAGAAGTGTAATTATAACATAAGACACAGGGGAAGGATTATTAGAACACTTGTTGCTGCATTGAGCATGTGCAGCAATGGTCTCTGCTAATTTAGTTCAGGGAGATTGATCGTTTGTGTCATCTGCAGGAACGGCAGAATACTGACATTTACTCACATGAATGGCAAGGAAACTCCAATTTCTGTACATTGATATGGATCAGCTATTTGCCAATGCAGCTTTCATCTGATTTATTTTCACATATGAATGGGGACTGGACTATCCAAATCCGAGGGCTTAACTGTTTACATCTTTACAGCACATCTTCGACATGTGCCACATGACAGCAAAAACACGGAATAGGTTCACTTGTACCTCGCAGTGTAAATGTAGCATGAGGACTGTAACCTGAAATGTATATGCCACAGCAATACATTTCATTCAACAGTTACTATGCACCAAACACTCAGGTCATTTTTAGGGAGAAATTGATGAGTAGAGTGGCGAAGGACTAGTCGAAGAAAACAAGTGGGAAACATGGCGCAAGACCTCACACTACCTTAGCAGCTTGTGTGTGTGTGTGTATGAGGTGGGAGAAGGGAAACGTGACTGTGGGCTCTCTGCTGCCAATTACACCCACCCACCTGCTCCCCAACCCTGCCACGAGCTGCTTTGGCTACATGCTCTGCACACAGCGCCCAGCTTCAGGCCCCTGACTCACATGCTGCCCCTCACACTATCTGATTATTTTTCTGCTGCTAATCAATATTCACAGGCTCTGAGCATGGGAACCCCTTTTGAGCTGCTGCTTAGTGTGGGGTCATTCACTGGAACAGTCTGAGACAGGCTCACACAATAAATTATTCCGTGGAATTAGGCGTTATGAAGGCTCGTTTTATCTTTATGTATCTTTCAACATTTAAAGTAATACATATACTATCATTACAACAGATTGGCTGTGCAAAATTGAGCATAATATAAATTGCAATATGCAATAACTGAATTTGCAGTGTTTTGATGTAGTAACGATAAAGAAATGATAATGGGGTTATGCTATATTGTTCAAGATGTCATACCTCTATGTTCTTACTCGCAACGTTCTTTACGACAGAAGGAAACAGCTCTGATGCATTCTTCCCTTTGGCGATCAGCTGGAAACAAAAAAATATACAAAAACATTTTAATGTTATCATCTATATACAACAATTTTAAGATTTCATTTACTACATGTGCTTATCAAACAGAATTTACCAAAAATGTCAATAACAATGGAACAACTGATTTAAAAATAAGCAGGGTAAAATCCGTCAAAACACTGCCAGATTAAATGTTAGTATGAGCAGATAGCATCACACAACCACATTAGCTCATTCGTAAAAATCTGGTCCTGAAATCTTAGATCATGTGTGTTGAAAGAAGCATTATTACAGACTTTCCTTGGGTAAGCCGAGCATAAAATTCAGTTGGGGTCCAAAGGTTGACGCTTGAGGAAGAAGAAAGAGCCACAAGCATGTGTAGGACACCAGATAAAAATCTTCCTTTTTGAATAAGCTGATTGTCCCTGGCATTTACCTCAGGAACGCCTTACAACAGCACTGTTACCTTTATTGAAGGACTTATGAATGAACTTCAGTTATAAAAGGTCCTCGTATCCACTCACCCCAACAATCCTTTTCATGGCCTCCAGTTTGAGGGACTCCTTATTGCTTTCCAGCATCTCTTTAAGGTCAGCATTCCTGATGGGGGAAAATATGCCAGTTTTTAAACTTATTATATTTAGCATTAGAGACAGTGCAAAGCAGAGGATTTGTTTCAGTTTCAGGCTGACCAAAAGGTACTGTAAAGGTTATACATCTACCATCCTGTATCTGAACCACAGGTAGTGTTTGTCATTGATTACAGAGATTATACATGTAAGGTCAAAAAGAATCAGAAGACAAATTTATTCCAGGCTTTAACACTCTATTCAGATAGATTATTTAGTTAGTCAGATCCAATCTTTTTGTTCACATTCAGTTTTGTAGGTGACCTGATAACCCTTGATCAAAACAAATCTGTAGGCAAAAACAAAGAAAATGAAAATCTGCTATGGGCCACTTCCGTTTGTAATGTCTGCCTAGCACAAGATAGGACCCCATCAAACAGCCAAAACAAAGCCTAAACTATATCTTGACATCACACCAATTTCTGCTAAAATTAGCCTGCATTCACATGACATGACAGGGATGACTAACACGTTGTATGTGCAATGCTAACTAACAAAACTACATAGCTAATCATGTATTTTAAAGAACTAAACAATGTCATCAATGTAAGCGCATAAAAAATGCAGGATAGAAACAAAAACAGTAACAGGCTCATCATGCTTACGCAGATGTAGAAATCTATTATATTTATGGTTCCTATCAATGTCTAAAGCCACTGATGAATTTAACAGTCCAAATCCGAGTATTTTGCAAGCAACCATTGAAACTGTTTGCAGGGACCCACTAGTGTGAATACACAAGCTATCGTTTTAAGCATACTTCATAGTTATCTCATCTTTTATCATCAATAATCTGAATTCTTACATCAGTTTGTGTGTTCTTGCCCAAGCCCATGTGGTTAGTGATATAGTTCTATACCGTTCAAATGTTTTCTTGTTAATGACAGTGTATTTTTGACAGAGCATTCAAATATTAACAAATATGAGGTGAAAGACCAAAAAGAGAAGTAAAATCTGACATATGACATGTGACAAAGGGAGTAGATGAATGTAGTAAAAAACAGAATATGTCTTCATCAGGATTCAGCTAGAGTCAGCGTGCTACAGTACCCGACTTTATGTGCGTCCTCAGGGCAACTGTTGGTGTGAGTCAGGGCCTGTTCTTCCAGACTGAGCTCAGTCTTCAGAGTGAGCTGCAAGTTCTCAGCAGACACCAGCGCTGTCCTCACAGCTCCCAATGCCTCCGAGCGCAAAGAGGAAAAACTTGCATCCATGTTGCCTTTCACCGGCTCTGCGGATAGTCCATTCAACAACCACTGTTTGTTCTTTGTGTGTGATAACTCTTCAAGGAATCCACAAACCTAATGTTCTGTTATTTCCAGTGACTCAGGAGAGAAAACAGACTTGTGGGAAATCGAAAAGTACTTTGCTTCAGGCTGTGTGCCCTGTTCTCTTCGCTTTATTTACAGTCTTATTCTCTTCTTGCTCTCGCAAAGTCTCAGCTCAAGGTTCATAGTCGCCACAGCTGACAACAATGGGGGAAACAGCAGCGGTTCCACTGGTTTTATGCTCGTCATTCAGTTCTCCTTTCCTCTTCCCGTGGGTGAGAAAAAGTCACAAGATGCCCCATCCACTCAGTAATGGCAAGTCATCCTTATTCTGCCATCTGGGACTACCTGCTGGTCCTGGTCTTGTATACTTGTTCCATACACTCATAGATTTTGACTCTGAAAGCTCTGGTTTGTCGCCTGCCTGGTGACTGAGTGTGTGTAGCTCTGCCTCTCTGACTGTGGTCACTTCCCTCTTGGGGAAACAGGAGTGCCTTATCTTCACTGTGGGCAAACACACAGCTACTTTTCATCACCTCCGTGCCACAATGAACGGCTTCACTTTGACCCTAGTGAGAGCACTTTAAGCCAGGAGGACAGGCCCTGTCATGCTATGTTATACATTATGTGTACAAGTCCAGTGAAGCACTATAACAAAAAGAAGATGCGCCCGAGGAAACCGTGTTGGCACAGACGCGTTGTAAGTTCAAGTTTTGCATTTGTGAGGCAATAGTTATTCAAAGGTGTGACTATAATGTAGAATTAGTGTTAAATTGTTAAAGTGCTGTTATTTTTCTAGCACATTATCACCCACAATATTAGTAGCTTATTTCTGACATAGGTGTACAGACTTACATTACTGATAAGTAAAAAAACAATGCTTGCGGGAGGTTAAAAACTGCAGTGTGTACAGGACAACATGTTCAAGTTGTGAAGTTTAAAAACTGCAGTGTGTACATGACAACATATTCACATTATGAAGTTTTTAAACTTGTTTTTCAAGTTGGAATTCAACTTGGCTGATTTATTAAGTCTACATATTTTGCACCATATGCTAGGTAGCGGTCTTATTTGAATGGAAAAACTGCACTAACAGGTCCATCATTGAAAGAACAGAAAACTAACAAAAAGCTGCATGGCCTGAGTTGATGTTCTGAGACGTAAAACTACAACAAAAGACAAAATTATTTTGTTGTCCGGTCACTTTCATTAAAGTAATTTCTGTTTACAAGCACGGGTGTTACTTTTAACACTTGCCGATTGCTAATGGACGCAGTTGGTGGCTAACCTGGCTAAATAGAAGTGTCTTTGGTGTACACTACTGGGCCTTTTTCATTTCATAATCATTAATTACCAGATTAACAACTGTGATTGACCTGTACCATTTTTAATCATCCACTTTCCTCAGACACCATATCGCCATAACTTAAGCAAGACAACCCTACACAAAACACGAATGATGAAGAGAGAAAAACTTGTTTAATCTCCTTTGTGTGCATTAATAAGAATAGTTTGTTAAATAAAATGAGGCTCATCCGCAAACATCTTTTTGAGGTAAACTTGCATTCCCAGTATTTCTCTTTATAGTGCACAATATTTTGGTGCAAAAATAGCACACCTTAGCCAACACTGCTTGCATGGGCATCTTTGTTTCCCCACACATCAAAAAAGCAACTTTCTCCTGCAACACATCTGGCTGATTATGAGCCTTTCATTTTTCTGCTGCTGATGAGCCTAATTACATTATTATTTACTCATGGCAGCTTCCTAATGAAAATTTATCACAAATGTGCCACATGTGTATCCATCTCATTTAATGCCATGTTGTTACATCTAAAGACAAACACCTCTGATTATGTGGCCATGGTTTCTCATTAGTTTTACTCTTGATTTTACTTTTGATCGCACAAGTCAGATCCAAAGAGATGATTTGAAATGTGTCATGCTTGGCTTTAAAATGTCTGTTGTTTATCTGGTTGGTTATTGGTTATGGCTGGTTAACATTTCCACTCTGTCACTTTAAGCTGCTCGTATAGTGTATGCAGGGTCTGAGGAAAGACTTGATATGCAACTGTCAATCATTCAGCACAAATATAAAGAATCATTATCAATATGACTACAAGCTTGTCTCACAGGTCTCTCCATATTTTCCACTTAACACATATGGACAGGGACGATGGCAAATAGATGGACCGTAAGAGCGCCTCCATGTGGCCTTTTGCTTTACTGTCAGCAAGCAAAAAGCGTATCGATGTTAACGCAGAGATTCTGGATATGTATACTGGCATAATGGAATAAATTAACGGTGAGGTAACATGGTGATACCACATTTTCCTTTCTAGAGATTTCAAGAGAATGTGGGAACACACGAGAGGAATTTCATGGGCAGCTCTGAGAGCTGAAGATAAACAAATGATCTGCATTCCTTCATTCATTCAGCAGTGAATGACGGAATGCTGCTGCATTTTCTCCTCAATTAAATTAAACGAAAAGAGTCAGTCGATTTATTGTATTGACAGAACCATAGATGTCTCCAATCTTTGCAGCTTTTAAAAAAGTAATGCTGGCAGTAAGGTCGTGGTCAGGACAAATAAACAATGCTCTTCAGTCTTCTGATTTAGTGACCCCTGACCAAGCATGTATTTTGCTCCTCCAAGTAATAAAAATGTCTCCAAATGTCTCTTTCGATCGGAGAGTGAGACAAACTCCTATTTGAATCCAGCTCTGCCAAAACCTTTCCTTCCAAAGCCTCACATTCTGTACCAACACATTTTCATTAAAATCCACCTGTTATTTTTTTTAGCTATCTGACCGACTGACAAACAGACATAACCTCAATGACAAAAGAAATTATATCAAGCTTTTACTAAAAACAAGCAAACATGTTAAAAAGTAGGTTCCTCTCTACTCTATTTAATATATAATGCACAACATACATATTTATGCATCTTAAATATCAGGAGAAGACAAATGTAGCCACTCTAACTCAGGTTTGATCAAGCAAGCATGCCAAGAAAAACATGTAAGTCGTTATTAAAATATTTGAATCCACCCAACAATCCCCAGTGGCCAACCACATGGCCACTGGGGATATTCTGCACCTGAATATAAAAAAGACTATTGAAATGGAGTGTGCTACAAACTGTAATTGATAATGGTGAACTACAACTGCACTCCAACTTTTCACTAAAGGAATCTCCAGGGTTTACAATGTGTGGACATTTAAACCATTTCAAATTTTGAGTCATTAAAAACAACAAATCATAGAAGTTACGACTGAAAACAACTTGAGTTACTTTTCACTGAATGTACAATTCACACAGAAATCATGGGAAAGCCAAAGGTAGCATGTACCATTCAAATATGAGGGACAGATTATTGTACTGGCAGAGCACATATTAGAGAACACAGGCTTATGCATTGTGAATTGTGTTAGATGAACGAGCAAACAGGCGCATCATTCATGGCCTGGTATTTTCTTTATAGTCTTCCAGCTTGACCTGGAGGTAGCCAACCTTATGACCTAGTTTTGTCCAACTGGATGGTCATGTGAGTAGTTTCAAAAGTTCACTTTGGCTTACTAAACAGCGTTTACCACTTTGGCTAAAGAAAGGCATTGATGCAGCAAATATGTGGTTCACAGAAAGCTACAAAAATGAGACACTGCAGAAAACACACTGTTTGGAATATTCAGTATACCGCACATGACAGCTGCTTTCATGTGGAATTGAGAAGACAAGTAGCTTACAAAGAGGGCAGCTTTAGGTCTTCACCTCAAGAGCCAGTATGTTTAGAGAGTAGTGTCTGCCCATCCATAGAGCATTTAACTAAAAGAGCTGAGCTGAATAAGCACTGATTTAAAGCTATTTACAGGGTGCGAAGATGTATTAGAGGTGACTCACTGCCCTCTGGTGTTCAACAGCTACAATTACATCCAAACAGGGAACAAAATGTACAGCTTTATGACATTTAAGTTATTTAAAAACAATATGACAAACAAAACTTCATGTCAAAGACACACATGACAACTATAAGAGACCAATCCCTACAGCATTTCTCCAATATGACAGTTTGACCTGTGCTTAGGATACCCAATATGGCCATAACAGAAATGTCTTGTGCAATAAATTCTAAGACATTTCTGGACAGAGAAATTACAATAGAGATCATTCTGTCAATCTAACCACACCTGTAATATAAAATGGTATGTAAAATGACTTGTTTGTTTATGCCAAGCAGGTGTTTTAGAGCAAATTCACACAGGTCCATCACTTCCAACTTCACTTATCTCAACTTTCGGTCATCCTGGAGGAGTCAACCTGTTTTTGTATTGAAATTAGGTCACTGATATATGGTCCCATGAAAAGTGATAACAATATATCCTTAACTGTTGAAACTATCAGTTTGGGGTGTTGTTATCTGAACATGCTGTGTTTTCCTGGTATAAGGGGCTAGAATAGAATTAATGTTATATTGTGTAATTGGCTCTATTCAATCATCATGTTCTTCAAACAATCTTGCTGAAGCCTTTTTTTGTATGTCTGACTGAATAAAACAGTTCCTTTGTTACATTCTTAAGTTTCAAGTTAAACAATGTAACTGTGAGACTTATCAGTCTTGAGCAGGCTAACAATGCGTATTGCGTGTGTATTGTTAAAATTGCTATAAAGTGAATACATGTGGATGTAACACATACTGTTTTTAAAAACTGCACTTGAAAAAGCTTTCGCAAGGTAAAATTTGAGCACATAAAAATGAGCAATTAATTTTTCTGTGAATTAAAAAATCATAAGATTTTTTACGTTCAAATGTTTTCATTCACAATAATTACAATTTTTTAAACTAAACTGATATGCAGATTAGCTTTAAGATGCTTTTCCATCTGTTCTCTGGATAGTGTCCTGTGGTTCTATGCTAGTCCATTCTTCAGTTTATTGAATGATTACACATGTAAAGTGAGCGGCAAAAAGCCCCAAAAATGCTACAAATGCCTTACACTGAGTGCAGAGGCACTTGGTGTTAGGCATTTTGATTCCTACAACAAAATGAGGGTAGGATTTACAAATCTGTGGATGTAGGTTAATATAATGCGGGTACAGTTTGCAAATTCGAAGGCAGAGATTATTATTTTGAGGGTACCATTAGCAAATCTGTAAATACAGATTGTTAAACTGAGTGTACAGTGTTAAAAGCCTGTGTGGACAGTTTATAATCTGTGGTGACAAATCAGAAATACATACACACATGCATGCATACATACAGATCCATACACACAGATTATAAGTCTATAGACTTTTTTTTTTTTTGCTGAAGGCACATATTTTTAACAAAAAGGATCTACTGCCCTCTGCAGGGCAGCATGGCCCAAAAAGTGTAATAAGTACAATTAAAACCGTTTTACTATATGCTATATGGGCCTTGTTTTTTATAAACAGAGGCCAATTAAGTAGCCCAAATAGCCTTTTTTGTAACTGTAAAGTGTTTTACTCTTCTCTACTGTCAATACACTTTCACTTTACACAAACTTTTCACATACACCAACCAAGCTAACTTCTATGATGTATGCTAGGCATGGCCTAAGAACAGTGATCGGCTCGCTTTCACTACAATGTTTTGGTTGTTTTACAAGCTTGAATTAATGAAGTGATCAGGACAGAGGCCTGGAGAAACCAACTGTGAGGTAAGCAGATGTCCGCTCAAGCTATGCAATAGTTTGACAGCTATCACAAAATTGATACTTTCAGACTTTCCCCTGGCAGGCTATAACAGTGGACACAATGTGCCCAGCAGTACTTCCAGCTATTGTCTACAAGAAGATGAATACTTCAAAACGGCAATTCTATACTGAAATATAAATAATCAAATATTTGAGTAGTCCGTAACAAAATTAAACTGGTCAATTTTGATTGTAAACACAAAATTTCTTGGTGCAAATTTCAATCGTCAACTAGCGTATGACCAGGGAGGGCTTTGAGTACCACGCAGGCACATGTACCACAGTCGGAAAACCCCTTGTACAGCGGGCAAATGATGTAAAATAAAAAATAATTTTAACAGTAACGTAGCACAAAGTTGTGTAAACAAATAGAGCACAGTGGGAAACGTCATTCGCCATCACTGCCCGGCTGTTTGCTGCTGCAGGTTCTTTCACTGCTACCAGCACTGTGTTTGTTACATAAAGATTAGGCATAAATGTCCGGCATCTAAAGAGACAAAGAGCGCAGAAAACACTGTCTTACTTTTTAAAGTCAGCGCTGAAAAGTCCAAAGGCAGCTCCGGAGCTAGAAGAGGTCGAGGTACACTCCTGCCCCGCTTCCACGCCAGCCTCCGCTCCTCCTTGGTCATTATACAAAGAAGCCGACGACATGTTACGTATTTAAACAAATGCTTGTTACGCAAAATAACACTACTCCGCTTTAAAGTACACAATTTTTAACAATATGGCAGGGTACGGTAATATTTTAAAGTTGCTGCAACGCCAAACTTCCCCGAGATTTCCACCAACTTTTTTCACGCATAAGCGGAAGTGTGAGCTGGACAATTTCATGTCACATGACAGGGCTGCGAGCCATCGGGCCATAGATCTATGAGACATAGAAAAGTTGTTAGTGTCGTTCATTTCTATTTAGAACATGTAAATTTATGGGACGAAAGATTGATTCTTCGAGTTACCAGGGTAAAAGCGGTGGGAGAGGGATTTCTCTGGAAAATAACATGAAAAGCCATAGCGATAGTAAATTTGTGTCAAAAAGCAAGTGATTGAGCTAGTAATTGAAGTACAATAACAGAACCTAGCCATTGTCACAGCTTAACCTCATGAAGTCGATGTCATTACCATCTGCATACAGTTTTATTTTATAACACAAATTGCATTTTTCATCTTTTAAAGTCAATTACAATAAACCTCATCAGATCTATAAAGATGATCACAGTGTTATTAAATGGATCACACGTGTGGAGTCACACATACTGCAAAAAACGGAACGTATACATGTACATGTGGATATTTATAGTTACGGTTATTTAATATATTGATATGTGAAATAAACGCAATAATAATGGTGTATAAACAAACGTAAGTAATCCTACCAATGTAAATAATGTACAGAATTTGTGAATGCGTATATCTGTCTGTCTTCTCCATCCTGTCTTGTACTTTGTATGTATATGGTGTGGAAACATGTGTTAAAAGCACAAAAAAGAGACACCGCTAAAGAAAGTCAAATCCTTTTTATGTGTGAGCCAATAATAAAAAGGCCAATAAACCCGATTCTGATCTTTTACATCCTGCTTCAGGGAGGGGCTTGGGTGTGCTGCGGCGTCCCGAGTGTATGAATATGTTTATGACATTTATAATTTGAATTTGAATAATCATAGTAATCAAACAAGCTGATTAATTTTGCAATAAAGACTCAGTCAACGCAGGTGATATGACTCGGCTTTCTACAGTCGCCATAACTTTTTTTTTCTTTTTTGACAGTCATCATTCATTGTTCATGTCTTGACATGGCCTTCCGTAAGTTTAACCGGGCTTCCTCCTTGTCACCACTGCGTCACCATCATGTGCACGCCCTTCTCACCCCTCATTGGTCAAACGGCATGTCAATCAATACATCACTCATAGCTACGTATCTTCATTCATACGTGCAGGAATGCATAGCTACGTATACATATCGGTCACGGGACTCACTTTGGGCGCGAAAAAAACATGTGATACCCGACGCGTTTGACGCAACTCACCGGTGACCTAGATTCCGAGCCCCTAACGAATAAGTAGCTGGGACCCTGCGCGCGTGAAGCGCGTACAGGTGAATCAGAGACAGAGATGCTGACAAGAAAGGGAGAGTGAGACGGAGGAAAGTAAGTAAAGATTTCGATGTTTTCGACAGTAAAAAAAGGTGCTAATGCTTGGAAGTGAAGAATCTCCTCACAACAGATTGTCCGATAAGTTATATGCTCGGTGACAGAAAAGTGTTAAAGTGAAGTTTGGGTGAGTTTTTGACCGAAGCTAACCGTTCGAACGACTGGTGCTAGCCAAACACGCTATATTAGCCACTCGGCACACGTGGAATCAAACGATTAGAAATCAGCAATTCGTTTTTAATGGTTAAAAACAAACTGCCAAATTCGTTTTAGTGTTATATTTCGCGTTTACTTTAGGAATGGCGACATTTTGGCAATATGTCATGTGTTGGTCTTTGGTGTATATATACATTTCGGCCACCGGTAATATGTGGTTCAAACATTACAATGCGTTTTCTCCACAGATATGCACCTTTTGATACAGAGGGAAGAGACTACAGTACGGTATGTACAGCATTTGTAGTTAGAGATGTAAACGTATTTCTCTC
>OMNV01010923.1:87839-100840 GCA_900303265.1 Brotula barbata | reverse complement strand
CCTCCTCCTCCTCCTCCTCCTCCTCCTCCTACAGGTACAATGGCAAGCTTGTCCGTCTGAGCGTTTACGTACGAAAGCGTCGGTTCCTGTACGTCACGGAGACGATCTGAGAGAGATGGGCGGCGTCTCAATCAGAGTCGCAGATTTCGAGAACTGTAAGTCAGAGGGAGACGTCCTCAGGCACGAGCTCATCAAGCCATTTTGATTCCTGAGAGCTCCGTTTCTCTCTCCCTCTGTCTCTCGTCAGTTCCTCTGAGTGTGTCGAACTGCTCCTATCCCTCCATTATCTTCCACTCGCTAATGGGACTTTCCCTGCATTCGAGTCTCTCCCCACAGATTGCATTTCCTTAACTTGACCTCAGAACACCCCGACACCCCTGACGGATCCGGTGCTGATTCTCGTGTCTGGTGCAATCAGCAGTAAAAGGATCAGCTGTCATGTGTCCCTAACCATTCCTCTTTAATGCACGGCGACAGGAAGCGTACAAGACTTGACCTCTAGTCCATCCGCTCACCCCCACAAACGCAGAATCTGTATTAATTCTTCACAAAACTCGAAGAGACCGGGGCCCCCCGTGCTTTGGCCCTTCGCAGGGCTGGGAGAAATATGCTGCAGGAAGCAATAATGTCACTTTGCATCTCATTGCTAGGCTGCACAGTGCCAGCGCAGCAAACGCAAAAAGAGAGCGAGAGAGACTTCTTGTCAATTTGCACTAAACGCACCATCACATTAATATTGGAGATAAATTTCAATTAACACCGCAATGGACGGCGCGAGGCGCGCAGACGGCGTCCCTGGAAAAGCCCCTTCGGTTTCTGTAAACAGCTTCGACGCTCAGGCTCCCGGCCAGCGCAACCCGAATTTTCATTTATCAATTTTACAGTAACAGCTGTTGTATCTGTACCTAAACACACCACGGACGACAAGAGGGACATTATGTAATCTCATTTGCGAGCAACACGATTTATGCAACAAGCAATAAACCGGCTAAAGGAAAGAAAGCAAACCATAACTCTATTGTTTGACGTTACGGTCCACTCCTGACTTCTGTTCAAGCAGGGCTGCGCCCAAACAAAGAGCCGGTTGCTGAGGGCCGCGGGAGAAGAGCAGAGCCCCTTCAAATGTCAGGCCCTCCATTCTTTCCTCCGCAGCGGCCAGGATCTTGATGAGCACACAGCTGTGACTAGAGGTCACCCAGAAGGTTCTTGACTTCCTGTTGATTACACGACGAAGCCTCAGAAATGTAACATCCCTGACATCAGCGGTATGCTGTGTGTGTGTGTGTGTGTGTGTGTGTGTGTGTGTGTGTGTGTGTGAGCTTACACACTTCTCAGCATGTGGCACGCATCAATTACACACACAAGAGTGTTTGAAGCGAGTCAAGACGTTCGGACCACACGTGAAATCTTAATATTTATCTTCTGGTTCCACGTGAGAGTTACAGACGAGTTAAAGAAGCCAGCGTCGCCTGTCTGAGAGCGAGGGGGGCGGGGCATAAAGATGAGCAGTTCTGCACCAATGCGCCTCCTTTTGTCGACATTATTACTTCTTCGGTTACATTTAATACTAAACTAAAAGCAGATTCACTGCGAAGCATTTCATAATGTCGCAGTGACTCAAATCAAGAGCTCATTTTGAACAAGTTGCCGTGTCAAATGAAAGGTCCTTTTTTTAAAAAATATCCATCCATTATCTATAGCACTCATCCATGTCAGGGTCACGATGTCCCAGCGGTCATCGGGTGAATGGCACAGCAGGCAGGTAGCTGACACACAGAGACAGACAACTCAATCATACTCCTATTCACAGCTACGGGCAATTTAGAGACTCCTATTCAGCCTAGACAGACACACACACACACACAAACACTCACACATTGTTTCTTTGATCAAGACAATGGATTCTAATACTCAAGTGTATGTATGTGAGTGTGAGACAGGCAGACAGACAGACAGACAGACAGACAGACAGGCAGATATGAACCCAGTCATGATGTAAGTTAGGGATAAATCTTCAAACATCATTGGGTTGGTTGGTCCCAAAGTAGCCTCATCTCATCACAGGGCGGCAAAATATTTTATTATCTATACACAGAGGGATTATTCAATCAAACAATAAGATATTCAACAGATTAATGTATTAGAACGACGAGCCGAAGTCATTCTAAAATGTGTTGTTCAGACACTTTTAGATGACTCACTTTGTTTGGTGCCTACCGACTTTTTCAAAGTGAACTTTTTGAGATGGATCGGCTCGTGTTGGCAGGTAACAACACTGACTGGCACTCAGGCGAACACCAAACGAGCGGTTTGCCAAAAATCGGCTGTCTCGGTCCGCTGCCAAGCGAACCCTTGCACAGTTCCGCGCAGGTGAGAACACAGGTTTTACCGTGGCACGGACTCCCCGATACCCCGACCAATCAAAGTGCTATAAATAGAAAATACACAGTAATCTAACTTTCCAGGGTGAGTCATGAGTGTCCTTGGAGTGGGGAAGAAATAGTGCATTGGAAGTAAGGGCTGATAACCACATTGTACAACAAATGGAGCAAATTCCCCACAACACAGGCACATTTAAAATGTTTAGGTTTTCAGGGAACCACAGAACAACACCGCATTAAGATTAAACTTAGACAAAGTCCAGTGGCCCCAGGACAAGTCAGGGCAAGAAAAAATACTAATTCCCATATTAAGACATAAGAAATTTGTTCAGTGGATGATTGTAATATCATGAAAAAGGTAATAACATTCCAAAACACTTGAAAAGTCTTGCCAGGCTACTTGCACTCTCATTTTAGTCTCTTCAACGTCCAAGCTTTATAGATCCGCTTCCAATAATGCAACACGAAACCAAACCCAACCTAAGAAGAGATCAAATGTAACAAAACGTCGAACTGCAGCACAAACTATAGGCGTGAAACGGGCCTGAAACTCTGTGTTACTGCTGTCTGGGGTTTTAGAGACCTTTGATGCCCAGGATGTTTCGAAACGGGCGATTCTTGACATCCAAATCAGAACAGATGTCAAGAATTAATTGAAGTAACCAAAGAGAAGCAGATAACAGGTGTCGACTTTTGTATCAGACCATGACCTTAGATTTGTTTACAGAGCAGAACTAGACAAGGTTCACTGACTGGATGGTGCAAACACGACATGTATACATTTTAAAGGTCAGACTAACAGGTTCTTTTAGAAGGTCACTTATTTGTGGGAGTGCACAATTCAAATGTCAAGGATTAGTCTAATTTCCTGTTGTTTTTAAGATAATCCTTTACATTAGCGTTTGGCCAAGTACTACTGTGTACAACGTGAAAAAGAAAGTACACCCTGGTGTAAGACACCATCTGGTCTTACCAGGTGGGAATATTTGGTGACTCTAAAATCAGATGACAAACACAGAATGGAGAAGAAAACGTGAGCACACACATGATTTGACGAACTGGTACTTTCTCTTTTTGGCCTCTTCTTTACCACACTGATGTTTTCATTTATTCCAATGGATCTCTCGATGGCGTTCTTTCCTTTCTCGTGTAGATTTGCTGGTGTACCTGGGTCACTGCATCACTACATGTGCAGTAGCTGCCGAGGTCTCTGTGACGTGTCTGAGCATTACGTGGTCTGACCTTGGTTCGGACGTCCGCTCCTTGGGAGACTGGCAGCTGTCACGAATGTTTTCCATTTTGGAATAATCATTCCCAGCATCGATTGGACGTCTAACGGTCTCAAAATGGCCATTTTACTCTTCCCAGCTTGATGAATGGCAACAGTAGCTCGTCCGAAGTCACTGCTGATCCCTTTTGGAATTATGTTTACACACACCTGAATGTGACAAACATCTGCTCACAATCATGTCCACAACTGCACTCATCATGACTATCTGATCAGCAGCACATTTTCTAATTACCCTCTTAAGTTCTTATCTCACATAGAAGAAGAAAGGGTGTATTTCATTTTTCCCACGAGGCTCGTGCATTTTGGCTAACGGCTACGCCAGCTGAGTTTGTTGACATGTAAAAACCATACAGCTGAAACCAGATGTTCTTTCATTTGTCTTTCACACGACTGAAGGATCCTGATCCGTGTCCATTTATATTCCTTCACAATCGCTCGATCATTTTTTAGTAGTCAGAACATGAGGCAACTCATTCCATTTGGATTTGTATATATGATTGGATGGGATTTGTATTAATTGAAGGAGGTTAACAGGCAGCCATCTTTACGTGGAATTTAAAGATGCATAACCACCACTTTTCCCCACAAGGTACAAATACTCTGCATAGAGAAAGCTTAAGTCACGTCACCACTTCCTGTAAATCAGTCAGCCATATTAGTATCGGTTCTCACAGGTTATCATTTACTTGTGCGTTAGTGTGCGATTGTACAATCTTATGGATACTTTTTTTGTGTGTATGGTCATCTTTTTGTTTTTTTTAGATGATCAGACATTAAACAGTCATTCTCAGTCTGGGAATATTACAGCACCGTCAAACGTAATACTTTCTCAATCCCTAAAGCTGATTTAGAGGTACCATTTACTTAAAGCTCGGCTTATAGCACATGGCAAATATGCGCCAGGCATATCTAATGACCCCATGTGAGGTCCCGACCCAAACGTTGAGAAACTATGAAGCAGCAGTAGTAGTAGGTGAACATTGACCAGCACTCACTTTGCCAAATATTTATTTATTTTACACATATTTGAATATATTGCAATTTCTGAAGAAAGAATTGGCATATAAGATTATACAAAACTACTACATAAACTAATTTATGTACTCTTTATTTACAGAGTTTCATCCTCTTTATTAAAGTTCATGTTTTGATACAGAGCTTTAATGGTTACACACTGATACCTTTGATACCCAAATACCTCTTAAGATGAATTAAATTCAGAAATTGTGAGCGTGGTCCTCAAAGACAGCATGTGTTCAAGTCCTTTTCTAGATAAAAATGTATTTTTAAAGCTTTTTTGAAATAGATTAAATTAGGCAGACGTTAAGTAAATGGACAGGATATGACAGTGGGTGGGGGGTATAATAAAAAAAAAAAAAGAGGAAATAAACTAAGTGCAGGATGGATAATCAGGCCTGAGCAGACTTCAGCCCCTGCTGGCTGTGAAATTAACAGAAGTCTGTCCGTGTAATTGTATAAATTGCTGAATGCATAGCGTCCCTCTGGAATAATCTCAAATCTCTTCCCCTTCATCTGTCACCCGGAAGGAGAAAAACCGGTAGGAGGCATATTCCCAGATCTATAAGGGAAACAGTGTGGATTTAATTTCATTTAACATATTGATGAGATGTGCTGTGCAGATTGGAGATAATGCAAAAACACAGTCCTGCTGAGCGACAGTAAAGCATCGGCTTAAAAAAAAAAAACGGAACGGCAGCATCTTCCTTTTAATATCTCCTGGGTCAGACGGGAAAAACTATCGCAACAAACAAAAGGATTTCGTAGAATAAAGGGGTCTGTCCTCTTTTTCTGAATGAATGAAAATGACCTCCACCGTGTGCCTGTATATGAATCTAAATGGAGTCACCAACAGTGTCCTGTGTGCCACACGCTCTGTTTGATTTAGAAACTGTTCCCTTGCTGATTCCAGGCAGGACACTGGATGACTGTGCCCGGCGGGCCTTGTGGGGAATGTTACAATGGCAGAGACTCGAGCAGCCAGCCTGCTCCCAGACTCAGCACCAGACAAGTGAAGCAACAAAAATGCAATTAGCTACAGGAGGCACACACACACACACACACACACACACAGACAGACCCATACTGTCTACGGCTGTCACTGTGGATATTTTCCCGTTGGAACATAAGATCTAAACTGTGCAGCAGCTTTTGTCACATCTGGATAAAGATGGAAAAATAGCTGTGTTAAATAAACAACATGTGATCTTTGCCTGTCTTAAGCCTTCAGCCTCAAACACGAGCACTCAGGGGTATTCAAAGTTTATTCTGACACTGTGTGCCACTTAAGACAAAGAGGTTATAAGGAAACATTTGTTCAAAGCGCACAATTAAAACCGAAACAAAACTGCATACCCGTGACATTGGGTGTCAACCACACGGAAACAGAGCCTCCATTGTCATACAAGCGATCCTCATAGGTATAATTGTCACTTTTACACCTTAACCATAAATACCACGATCACGCCTGTGCTACGAGGTAGAAGAATCCACTTTTGGATTTCACTTGTTCAGTGGCAGCATCCACAGATCCATTTTGTGTAAGGTATCAGCAGTACAGTGCCACTGGGCTGAGGGTTGATCTGATTTGGTTCAGTAATTCATTGAAAAGTGAACGTTTTAACCTCAGGTATGCAGCCTTAAGCGAGTGAGATGCCACTGCAAACATGGCAGCTTGTTTACTTCCTCTGACTCCGCCTACACCGCGGGATATCCTGTTTAAAAATAAATGGAGTCAACACATGGCCATCAACTGTTCCTCCTTTTGCGTGTTCAACAGAACAACCTCCTATGAGCCTCTTAACCCTAGTTTGCAAAATAAAGTGGCTGCCATCTTGGTTCGACGCTGACGGCAGAGTGAAAATTCTTTAAATCCGTATTCCTTTCATAATGGCGGCTAAGAAAAATCAGACTGTGCTGAAGTGAGAGGGTAAACCCAGAATTAGCCTTTGAAATTGGGTACATATTCTCCACAGAAAGGCGGGAGGGCTGAAAGTAGTATGTCTGGGGGTGCTGCCTGATTGACAGGTGTCTCGGCCTATTACACTCAGCTGCCACTTCATTATTGACCTGCACCCATGCTTCCTCCTCTCTGCCCAAACTGAGATGCTCGGGCACCAGTAACCCACCAAGATGGTGGTGGAGCTGTAAACCCAAACCCTGACCTCAGAGTCTCCCTTCAGACCCCTATAGGTGAAGCTGTAGGTACCCGGCTCATGGCTCCAGCCTGGTGGTGCTGTGTTTACCTGTTAAAACATTTCTGTAGCTGCAGCCTCTACCACTCTTACCAAGGGAATACTACTGTAAGGATTTATGACATCATTTCACCGTAAGCTCTTTTTCTCAGATTCATGTCGCTGACTCTGGCACGGTTCGGTACCCTGTCCAGCACTCTCCCCTCTCACCTATTTTGATGCACCCCTCTGCCTTCCTCCATGGCCTCTAGCTGACCTCCCTCTGCCTGCAGATGGAGCGCTTAACATTGCTTCCCTACCTGTGGAGACGTTTCAAGAACAGGTCCCTCTTCAGTGTGGTGCGATGATTGGGCCATGATTGCCGTGGGTACTTGACTCATTTCATCTCCTCTTACGGCCCAAACTTTGGATGAATCGTGCATGGAGACACTGAATTGTTCTGAAATGCAACAGGACCTTTTAGCCCCCCTTTCAGGGCCGACCGCCATGATATTGTTTGATTGTTAAATTTATGTCTAATGCTAACAGTGGAGGATGTCATCGTTGTCTTCTCTGGTACATCATGTGCAAAAATTAAATTAGACGGCCGCTGTCTCGTAAAGCAATCAAAGCTTTGTTCCGACGATTTCAAACGGCAGCGGACAGATGTTTGCACAGATATGTCATCTCGTGTGAGTCGATGAGCAGCTGGATACAGTGCTATTGCCACAGTGACATGAAAGCCCGACTGAGTTCAACAACAACCGTCATCCCTGCTCTGCTTTTTGTAGCTAAATGCCAACGACAGGAACAGAATTCACTGTGGCAACTGATCAGGTGCCAAGTACCCTCTCCCCCATGCCCTGCCAGACTGAAGCCTTCTTTACTGCTGGCATGGCCTGTCTTAACCTGGCAGACACAGGCCCTGGTTCAGACCGTAGCTCTGTCCTGACTGTTCCATCAGCTGCTCATCTCACAAACCTACGTAAAGAACTCACACAGGGCTGAGCTCCATCTGACCCGTTTACAGGAGGAAACACTGTTTATTACACTGTTATTGTACCAAGCTGGGCTATTAACTGGTATGAATTGTAAAAAAAATAGATGTATTACAATGTAGGTTAAATAAAAGGAACATGAATATGGTTGTAAATGCCATAGCAATGAATTAGTGGCCTTGTCATCTGTGCAGACAGGCTTACTTGCCTGATACTGAGACAGGCCAGCAGTAATAAGAAAACTACATTATATGGCCACGACACCAGACAACATCATTTCTGGTTCCAGCCAATATAACATGAACAGATAGCCAAATGTCAGCATGCTGTGATTTACATTCTATTTACCACGGATTTCATCACCATATACATGATGAGCCAAGGAGCAGTGTGATGATTATTATGACAGGAACACAAACACAGCCTTGCTCTGATGCTAACAGGCTAATTGTTTATAATTTAAGATGCTATAGCAGAAAATAGCTTGTGTCTGATATGAAAGCTATTGTTTCTTCCTAGCTACATCACAATAGTGTGTGTGTGTATGTGTGTGCGTGTGTGTGACTAAGCACACACATTCTACACAACATCCATGATGGATACACGGAACTCCAGAGAGTCCGGCTAACGCTGCATCCCTACCCGTCGATGAGATTCCCGGCCTCGATGCATTAGCACTCAGCCTAATGTAAAGGTATAGGAGTTGGATACATGGAGGCACGTAGTCGCGTAGAAGAAGCAGGTGCACCTGTCTGCAGCGCACTAATCTATTGTCTCACTATCAAAGCCGTGCATCAGCCTGTCAATGTCAACGTAAATAACAGACGCACACACGCAGCTTGTCTCTTACCGTCCTCTTTTCACTCATTACTCCCCATCTTAACGTCTTCAAGTCCAGACCTCTGACGAACACTTAATTTCTCTCTCTCCCCCCCTCTCTCTCCCTTGCTCTCTCTCTCTCTCTCTCTGCAGCAGAACAAAGCCACGCCTCCTCCTCTCCTTCCACAGCCGCGAGCCGTGTGACGTCAGCCAGCGAACGGCTTTGACCCACGCTCTCACAGGCGGCAGTATGGTGAGCGGCCACCAGAGGACGCTGTTACTCACTTTAAAAACTCTCACACACGGCGTATCGTCGCTTTAAACTTTATTATTTTCTCAAAACGCATTCAATGCGTTTGCGCCTAAACTTGTGTCGTGATAGTTTGCGTGGCCAGAAGGCGCAGGTCAGAGATATTCTTCCGCCAAGCGAAATAGTTCTTGAAAGGCAATGCTATAATTTAGGCGAAAAGATTAATTAATCCGATAAATGGACCAAAGGCAAAGCGCTTTTAGATCCTTTGACCTTGTTTTGTAAATAAAATAGAATAAATTAAATTAAAAAAAAACGTTTTTAGATAAAAATGATTTTTATAAATGAAATAATTTAAAAAATATATACTGTGTATTAAAATAAAATAAAAATGACTACAATACAATGCAATTGTTGGGTGATTTTATTTTATTTGTATTCATTATAATGGGACAAACCTGCTCTCTATCTATCTATCTATCTATCTATCTATCTATCTATCTATCTATCTATCTATCTATCTACCTTTTATTATGTATTGTTGTTTTTTGTATGGCACAGACCAGAGCAAAATGAATTTCCTTTCGTGAGGATTTCTAATCTATTCTAATCTGATCTAATATATCTAATATTGTTTCGTTTCCAGTTATTCTTCTTTATTTCTGTTTTGTTTTTTGTTTTTTTTCATTCTTCTCTCCAGTCGGAGGACGGACTGGTCCATCAAGTTATCAGTGGGGTTGGTGTCACCGAGCCCCATATCGACCCAGTCTACCTGCAGCGCGGACACTGAGTCTTTGGAGACAGCCCTGGTCGCGTTTCGACTTCCGTGAGACATGAAGTCTTCGGTGGCGTTGTTTATCGTCTGCCACTGTGTCGGATTTATCGGATGTAAACCTTCATCGTCGTGTCCGAGTGGACAGTTTATGCTGAAGAACAAGTGCGTCCTCTGCCACACCACCTGCACCGAGTGCGCCGGACATGAGCTGTTTGATTGCACTACCTGTGGAGTCGGTGCGTAAAATGCGTTTACTCACTCGCACTAACAACATTTAGAAACGTTTAATCGACAGAAACGCTGCGTGTGTGTGTGTGTGTGTGTGTGTAACGGTGTGTTTGCTTTGTGATGTGTGATGCTGTTGGTTTTGCTAGGATATCTCACGGAGATGGAATGTTTTTGATGGAATTTTTGGATAGTTTCCTCAAGGACGCACACGAAGATAATCAAAGGCTGAGAAGATGTTCGATATCATTGCTGGCATCGCATGATGAATTCAGTGCCTTGATGTGGTTTGTTGGGTTTAATTTATGACTTTACGGCTGCCAGGTTCAAACAAAGCCATGTCACTGATTCATGAGTCCAACAGACAGAGCAGGAGGTGCAGCTCGATTTAATGGTTACCAAAGCAAAGTTGCTCTAAAGCTGAGGAATGAAAGGAGGAGCCTTCACCTCTGGTTTACCATTTACTCTTGTTAAACTGCCAGAGATAGAGTTTGTGGATCGTGTGTTACCTTAGAAATGTGTCCAAAGAAATGAAGGTGTGATCTTTCCTCTCTGGAGTTTTCACTGTGAAATGTGATCACGTCAGAATGAAGTCTTTGTTAAACAGGGAAAGAGGAAAAATATCCCCTGGGGCTGGAAGGAATACTGTTGCAGTCCACTGGGCTTAAGCTTTAAGTCTCACTCTCTCACACACTCACACACACACACACTCACACACACACCCTTCTGTCAATATCGGCACGCCCTGATTTTTTCCACACACAACAATGTAAAAACCTTAGATTTGTTTTCGTGGCATTCTAGCTCTCTGCCCACACACCTTTGTGTGATTGTCCGTGTTTACATTTATTTGTCAGAGGTCCATCAATCAGGAAGTGACATCATGCTGTGATAAATGGGCCTGCACTCATAATAAGCCTGCGCTGTGCCATTAGTCCAGGCCAGCTTCTCTCGATACTGTAGCAGGGCACGAGTAGTGTGAAGCAACGGGAAAAAACAAAGACCGCTCTCGACCTACCAGTTCATATCCTGTCCATCAGGATACGGTTTACCTTTTACTCCATCTGCTGTTTCATTCCGCTCCTACTTATTCCACATCGTCTGTGTTTTATTCAGATTTCATCAAAAGTGTTTCTTGGTGAATTCTAGTCGTGTATTCGTCCAATTCTCCTCTTTCCTTGTTTTTATGTCTTCCACACTGATAAATAAAGTTGTATCGAACTGAATTGAGTGGGTGGAAGCAGAGAGACATGTCTCACCTTTCAATCAAAGTCATTTTTGTCTCTCTGTGTAACTTTCTCACAGTCGGTAGCGTGTCCTCCCGTCCGTCCTCCCGTCCTCCCGTCCGTCCTCCCCGTGTGCCTGTCAGGCCCGTTCGTCTGTCTATCTGTATTTATTATTCAGGGTCGGTTGATCTCCTCTTTCGCAACAGAACAGATTTCGGAAGAAGCGATTCTTGGCAGGAGCGCATACAGCAAATATTGTCACAGAAGCAAAAGGAGCAGGATTATGTTAACCAAGTCTACGCGTCCTCCTCCTCCTCCACAGATGAAGACGGACAGGAGCGTTTCCTCCACCAACGCCGCTGCCGGACGCACTGCCCCCGGGGACTTTATCCCGACAGGGCTCACTATACCTGTCGGCCCTGCATAGCCAACTGTGAACTCTGCACTGATGACAACATATGCGCCAAATGTCAGGAACACTACAAACTCCAGAATGGGATCTGCCAGACGGCGTACTGTAACATCGGTAAAAGGAAAACACGAGCAGGCTGGAATGGACAGAAAAGAAAAGAAAAGAAAAGAAAAGAAAAGACCGCAGATTTTCTAACGCTGGGTTTCTTGCGTTTCAGGACAGGTGCAGGATCCTGATACCGGAGAGTGCATTGACTGCGAAATGGGCTGCAAAACATGCTCAACAGGTAAACCGCACCAACGCCGCGCACGTTCCCTCCGTGTGCTGCGTTAAGAAAAAAAAATAACCACGACATTTGTGTTTCTGTCCGTGGTGGATTGTAATCTATTTCTCCTTTGTACACAGCAGACCCTGAGATCTGCAACAGCTGCATTGAAGGTTATTTTCTGTGAGTACCATCGTCCAGATTTCTACGGTTTGTCTCCCCCGTTCGCTGGAATTTTCCGGTTCCTTCCAATTTGTGCCGCTCAATCGCAGAGATGATTTCAAATGAGGCGATTACGTGTCGGTGGGCCCGTCTGTCAGGAGGATTGTTGGAAAAGTTATTACTCACTTTAATGACACGTTCTCCGTGGAGGCACACATTCCATTTATTCCATTTTAGCCGTGCTGCTTCCGGTTTTTCGATCGAATCGTTTTTCATCACCTGTTTGACATGAACACCTACAGATGTTGCCGGACGAACAGAAACAGCTGGGCACCGCTGGACGTACGTTTTCATTCGGCGCTCATTGTAACATCGGCTGAATATTTTGCGGGGTAATGTGTTTTCATCTGCTTGTGTACAGCCCCTTATCACCTGGACCGGCCGTGTTGCAGGTTATAGAGTTGAACAGACGTCCGATTGTGTACCTCTCCCCCGAGTTTAGGCCTCCTGGTATTGTGTGAGTCAGGTTACTCTCCATTCCGAGTCGTACGCTGTCACCTGAGCCTTGCTTTCAGGATAGAAGGCTGTTTTGCCTCACAGAGATATTCCAGAGTCCTTTTTTTTCCTTTTTTTTTTTTGTAGTTCGTGAGCGAGGCAGAAGAGGAGAGAGCAAGTGTAACTGACACAGCATAAGTGGAGAAGGTAGCGAGTAGCAGGTGTGCCTACATAGGATGCACGGTGTTCCCTGACTGCCTGTGTGAATCACAGCAGAAGGAGGACCAACTGCTTTATTGCGCTCGCCACGTTTTATTGCTGCTACGACTGCGTGATGTGATACCCAATCTTCAGCGCTTCTCCCTGTGCAGCTTTTCCTTTAACAACAATAGTTTGTGAGCCAGAATGATGGATAATCCTCCGTCGCTGCAGTTGTGATGGTAAACACAATGTGAGCGCTGATAAAGAAATGGAATAAAAAAAAAAAAAGGCCTCATCAACCCCCCCCCCG